>QVNZ01020292.1:0-48343 GCA_014825645.1 Pseudomyrmex dendroicus
TTCTTTCCATGATGACCTTCATGGTGATGATGATCATGATGTCCTTTCTTGAAGTGACCACCTTTCTTGTGACCGTGTTCGTGATGATGGCCACCGTGTTCCTCGTGATGACCGTCATCGTGATGCTCGTCAAAGAATTTTTTTTCTTTCTTGTATTCGTCGTGTTTCTTTACTTCATGATGACCGTGCGTGCTGTGGCCTTTGCCGTAATGTCCTTTTTCGTGAAACTTATGCCCCTTTTCTCCTTTGTGGCCATGATGATGTTCTTTATGATGACCGTCATCGTGATGATGATGCTTCTTGTGTCCTCCGTGCTCCTCGTGATGTCCATGATCGTGTTCCTTGTCATGATGTCCTTTCGAACCCTTTTCGTGATGATGGTGATGCTTGTAACCCTTGTGACCGTGATCGCCATGGTCGTGGTGGTGGTGAGAATGATGCTCCTCACCTCCGCCACTTTCGTGGTGATGGCCTTTATGATGACTGGCAGCTACCTGAAGATCGTCGTAACTATCTCTGGCAATCTCTCGAGCGGTCACGCAATAGATGGCAAAATACATTGCCAAAAAAACGGCCACTAGTGGCAACGCACCGCGTAGAATGTGCATGATGTCAAAGAGAGTCTGTGTATACTCTAATATACAATTATTTATTAATTTACTACCGATCCAAGTTTTCAAACGGCGTACATTGTATAAAGTTGCTGATTCGAGAGAAGGTGTTATTTATATTGTGATTTCTGGTGCAACGAGCCAGTAAATATTCCTTCTCTTTACCTACCTCTCTCTTTTTTGACAAACAAGAAGTTTATATTTATATAAATAAAAGATGGCGCGCGAGAGGGAATTCTGTTTTCTCCCCTCTTTCTTTCTTTCGTCGCGTCGCGGTAGATTATAAATAGAGTCTGTTGTATTTTGTAATCCATTACTTATTTAAAGTTATATAAACAGAATTACATGAAACTCTCTTCCTTTGTTGATTTTCAATAGTTCACTGAATCTATAGTAAGAAGTTACGCTACGTCAATATTGTCATCTTTTATTATAAAAATTTAAATTAAATATTAAAAGCTTAAACTAATTATTTCTCTATTAAAACAATTTATAATGTTTTATTCTCTTGTAATCTAATTCGCAGAAATGTATATGTTACTTATTGACTATATAGCATAATTATAGTTTCTATTCATATATATTATATTTCATAAATATGACTGGAAATGAAATAAAAAAAACTTGTTGATGTTACATTATTATTTAATAAAAACTTTTATTTAATTCAAGAATTATAATATTGTGTAAATACTTTTGTAACATTTATCATGTATGTGTGTGTGTATATAAATTAAAAAATAAAATATAAATAATGTAAAAAATTTTACATTTTTCTCTTTTTTTGCTTGAGGTTTTACAAAATAAGATAAAATTTAATAACTTTACATGAAATACATAAAATACAGTTTTATTTTTTATATTAACATAAATGTAAAATTGCTAATACATAAGTAAAGGTATAATAAATATATGATAATACAGATATTACTATAAATATGTACAAAGAAGCAAGATTGCATATATTAAAACTGCTTAGATTACTTCATTTACATTTATTATGCTTACGAAAAGCATATCTCCATTTTTATGACACAATGTATGCAAAACAAAATATAGTAGGTTATTAGAAAAAATTTCTTATAAATATATTTTTTTATTTTAATTTTTGAACAGCGAACTGCACAGTAGTCGCGCATAAAACATAGACCTACAGTTTTTTTACGACTAGTAATAAATTTGATAATTTTTACAACTGTTTTATTTTTTGAGTTATTTAATTGTGGAGTTAACTATTAAAAGAAAAAAAAAGAAAGAGAGAAGGAAAAAGGAACAATAAGTCTTCAATCACGTATTTAATATAGACAGGTTTTAATTTCTCAATAACGAAATAAATTCATTATCATCATTTGGCATCCTAAAATTAATCAACAAAAGAGCAAGAAAT
The DNA here is from genome assembly GCA_014825645.1 of Pseudomyrmex dendroicus. NCBI lineage: Eukaryota > Metazoa > Arthropoda > Insecta > Hymenoptera > Formicidae > Pseudomyrmex > Pseudomyrmex dendroicus. Next base: position 1,999 of record QVNZ01020292.1, read on the forward strand.
AGACGATTTAACAATTTATTCTTTTCATGTTGCACTAAATTGGCAGGTTTTGTGCGATGATTAATGATGGTGACCACCATGACCATGATGCCATCCATGCTTTTTGCCGCCATGAGACTCGTGTTTCTTTCCATGATCTTCATGATGATGATGATGTTCTTCATGACCGTGTTTGCCATGATGGCCATGATGGTCTTCGTCATAATGTCCTTTATCGTGATGACCTTTCTTTCCGTGATGATCCTCGTGATGACCAGAATGATGATGACCGCCCTTCTTATGATGGCCCTCTTCGCCGTGATGATGCTCGTGATGGTCACCGTGCTTCTCGTGATGTCCTCCTTTGTGATAATCATCGTAGAACTTGTGTTCTTTATGGTATTCGTCTTTGTGAGCTTTGTGATGATAACCATGCGTCTTCTCGCCCTTCTTATGACCATGTCCATGACCGAATTTCGACTCCTTATGGCCGTGTCCGTGCTCGTGATGGCTGCCGTGCTCATCGTGCTCGTCGTGGTGACCTTTTTTATGACCACCATGTTCTTCATGATGGCCCTCGTGATGCTCTTTACCGTGATGTCCGTGCTCCCCATGTTCATGGTGATGATGGCCCTTGTGACCCTTGTGACCTTCTTCACCTTCTTCTCCATGATGATGGGAATGGTGCTCATGTCCTCCACCATGTTCGTGATGATGACCGTGATGATGATGATGAGAACCGGCCATCTCCAAATCTCCCTTCAGACTTCGAACATCTCGCGCCGAAGATACGGCAATGACCGTGCACATCACGGCTATTCCCAAGATCAAACATAAACCTATGTATTTAGCCATGTTGGCACTCTATATCGGGACCAACGAGTGCAATTGACTGATCAACAATCGTTAAAGCAATCTTTATATACCTGCGGTTCCACCAACGCTTTGCACGTAATCGCTTTCGTTCTTTTGCTCTTGTTTAATCACAATATAGAGTGTTCGTATTTCGTAAAACACTGTTCGTATTATGTATTATTTTATCTTGAAATATAATTCACTCTGTATATGAATTTCAAATTAATAAATTAATAAAACTGATATTTTTTTTTTTTATTTAAGTCCAGGATATTAAACATATTAAAATGTAGTTATAAAATAATCAAGATATAAAGAGAGAATTTATTAGAAAGTGAATAGAGAGAATATATCTATCAATTTAGCGGTTGATGACCGGCGAAACGAGTTGCACGATAAATTGGACAAAATCCCATTCATTATTTCTCAATTTATTTTCTGCGCCAATCGAAGCAATATTTTTTTTTTTTTTTTTTTATCGTATCATTGACGTTAGTGGTGATATGCAGTCGTGTATTATATTTCTGCGTTAATTTTCATGACAGACATATAAATCGTAGAAATTTTTATTTATTATAAGAAATTTATTATAAGAATGAATTGGATCTGTCGAAAACCAATGTGTCGCAGTTCGGCGACAAAAACGTGCTATTGAAACTCCGTAATAAACGTAAAGTTTGGCAAGCAAGAGAGAACGATTTCAATTTTATTACATAATAGCCCGAGAGACAATCGCAAACTTACTGAAATCCGTTTTACGATTTAAACAGGTTAAGGAGACATTGCTTTCACAACGGACTAATGAGCCACGAAAGAGCCCTCGCTACTCTCATGTCGATTATCCTGCGATCGATATATAATCCGAGCGAAGCGATTGGTTTAATCATACCTACCGATCGCGGCGGCGAAGGTAAACACCTCTCGTTGGACTGAACGGGGATAAACGCAGCACGATGAGCAGGTTGACGGCGATCTGCCTAATGGCAGTATGCATCGCCTCTTTTTACGTCACCACTGCACGTGAGATCAGCAGAGCTCATTACGACGATCTGCAAGTAGCTGCTTCTCATCATGGCCACCATGGTCATGAGAGCGGCCACGAGGAAGAACACCATTCTGATCATCATCACCATCACGGCGGAAAAGGCGACAAAGGTTACAAAGAGCATCATCATCACGAGAAGGGAGAAAAAGGGCATCACGACAAAGAAGGCCATTCTGGACACTATCATGAGCACGGAGGTCATAAGAAGCATCATCATCACGATGACGGGTATCATCATGAACACCATAAAGGCGAGAAAGGAGAGAAAGGTCACAAGTTCCATGAGAAAGGACATTATGGCAAAGGTCACAACACGCATGGTCATCATGAAGTCCACAAGCTCGACGATTTCAAGAAGGACAAGGAATTTTTCGACGAACACCACGATCACGGCCACCACGAGGAACACGGCGGCCATCATCACGAGCACGGACACAAGAAAGGCGGTCACTTCAAGAAAGGACATCATGATCATCATCACCATGAAGGTCATCATGGAAAGAAGGGCCATCATGAAAAAGGTCACCATCATCATGATCATAAAGGCCACAAACACCACGACGATCATGAAGAACATCATCATCACCATCATCATCATGGCAAAAAAGGCGGTCATGATGATCACAAGGAGTGGGGGTATAAAAAGGGACATTGATCCGTACATGACAATTGTTCCGATGCTACTGTTTGTTGAGTTATGTTTGTCAGTACCACGCATTGATTGTTGTACATGTCGACGAGCAAAAAATAAAATTTTTCGATAGATATATATTAAATTTATGTGTATATTTTTTCTGTTACTGCAAAGTCAATTACAACATACAAGATCTGTTTTTATTAAGTCGCCAATTTTCTTGCGCTGCTATGTTTTCTGCGCACTTGCAACGGTTTGCATTAATCAGGCTCTCATAATAACTACTAACTCCAAAAGACGCAAACGAAATTTGAACTATTTCCACGGCCATAACGCGTGTCGCGAAATCGGTAACTGTCGTAATAATTTAGTGGAGTTTCGTATTTTGTGCTACATCAGTCACGCTTCTGCGGTGTAGCAGCTGTCACAAGAAAATATGGCCGCTCGTTACAGACCGCTTCCATAAAATCGTGATATCGATTTACCATGCTCAATGATGCAACTGACACGGTTTCGTGATTGTTTCATCAAGCGTTTCTTAAGAATTATACATTTACGATATAATACATTTGATTTGATGGTATGACAAAAATTGAGAGAAAACCTGTCTTATATAAAAATCACTCGGATCACTTTACGCGTTTTATTTCGCAGAAATGTGTAATACAACGAAAAAAGAATATTGTTTTAGTTTAATACATACAAAATTAAATAAATTATTTATTAATACAATATAAATTACACGCACACATTCTAAAATAGTACTTAATTAATAATGTCAATTAACTTTCTCGTATCCGTGTTTCTTTGTTGAATGCGCGTCTTCTCTAGAGTCATAATTTTCATAATTCTTATGAAAAGAATCTTCACCTTTTTCTTTGTTATAAGCTTGATCGTGACTATCTGCGTGCCCTTTGTCGAGAAAACCTTTTTTCCCAATATTTTTATAATCAAACCCGGACTCATGATTTTCTCCATTCTTGAAATTACCCTCGGCCGCGTTATAATGTTCGTCAGCGGAGGCGTGCTTGTCAAAATAACCTTTCTTATGACTCTCGTCGTAGAAATCAGTTTGTTTTTTATATTCATCTTTGTGGTAGACTTTATGAAAACCTCTGGTTTTTTCTCCCTTTTTGTGATACGACGTTTCTCCATAGCTGCTACCTTTCTCACCCCTCTTAGTCTCATCGTGGCGCCCATAATTTCCGACCACATCGCTGTGTCCTTTTTTCTTCTCAGACTCGACATCGTAAGATTCTGAAAGATATTCAGCCAAATGTATAACACATCTCGCTCAACAAATACACGTTTACGCAAGAATATATACATTTCTATAAATATATATCGAAAAATAAGTGTCCGACGAAGACCTAAAAAAAAAAAAAACATTTACCTTTCTGTCCGCCTTTATCATACCGCTTGTGTTCATTCACGTCAAATTCTATTTGTTTCTTGTACCCTTTATCGCCTTTTTCTCCATGAGCGGAGTTCCGCGCGGTCGAATACTTTTCACCGAGTCCGGATGTAACTTCAACGTTTCGACCGGTATCTGCGAGAACGTGTGTAGGCTGAGGTGCTATAAAATTTGCCTTTTTACGATTTTCAGTCACGTTATCTTTATCCTCTTCAATGTTATCGCCGTCATCGTCGTTATTCTCGTGAATATCTTCACTGTCTGCGTCTTCTTTATCATTGTTTCTCTTGTCAACATTTTTCTCCGTTTCTCTCGAAGCAAATGCATTCGGTGTGTAATAAGGAGCGGCTAACTCAAGCGGTCGCGCGTATTTTGCTAATTGGTTCGCGCCATAATTAATGTGTCCGTCGCGCGCGGACATCTGGCGCAGTGCGTATGGCGCAATTTCGTGCCTTCTAGTCGCATACGCAAGCAGAGCGGATTCGTGCGGCGACGCAGTTTCAGAAACTGCGGACGCAACAGGTGCAGAACTGCCGACGACGTAATGCACCGGCGCCGGTGCATGGTAGTAACGTCCGCTTCCGTGATTGGTGTAGCGCACGTATGAGACCGGAAGGCCCGCTCGTTGATCATATGCGTATCCGCTAGCGGAGGTTTCGAGATCGGCCATTCTCATCTTAGAGACCATCATACGTGCTGTCCCCATCGGCGATGCGTCGCATACGCCGGCGAGTAGCACAGCCACTATTAAATACGCGATCATGGCAATCGCACCTTCGCCCTCGCGAACACAACACCGGATAATAATCGTTATTGCACCTCGCGGCTGAATTGCTCGAAACTGTCGTATCCGTTTGCTCGCGTAATCGCTTTATATACACGCACTGTGGAAGGACGTTTATCTTTCCGTAAGTGATCCACTGTTCGACGCCATCGATGCCAGGGTCGCGTCGATGTTCCATGTGCAGAGTATTGCGTTACCAGCAGCGCGGTTCTTTCGCCGCGATATTGGCTAAGAACTATGGCAATTTTTGCATAAATTAAAATAAATAATTTTACGTCTATTAACGGAAGCTAAGTAGGAACAATTGAAGTTGCGATTTAATAAAAAAAAAACCAGAGATCGGTTTTTCACAAGACGTGACGAATACTTAGGTCATCTTCTGAAGTTACTGTTCTGTGTGAACTCCGATCTAATCCCGCAAGTTTTTACATTGCTGATTAGCCGGTACCATACTCGTACCGTTCGACCTTGTGTTACGCTCCACGCAAGAAAAATCATGCTGAGGCCATGTGAAATCGACAACGCCGGATTTGTCGAAACGCTTTGCAAGTCGGCCTTCCAGACGCATTCTGGCAGTTCTGGGCGAAAGCCAATGGTCTCTCGATCGGGAGATTGTCGCGCGATATAAAAGAGCTGGTATTATTGCGCGATCATTACAGTGTGTGCCACTGGCGTGTTTGCGCCACCCGTGCCACCTCAGAGAGACCGTTCTGTCCCGTGCCAAGTGGCTGTTTATTCACACATATATAGTTAGAATTAGATTTGTGTAGACCGGAAATCGGATTACCCGGCTGTCAAGCATCGGGAATATCCACGTAACAAATGAAGATCTGTGAAAGATGGTCCGTTGCAGGATGGTACGCCGCTTGCGCTTTGTTTCATGTTTGCGCGCATCCGGCGAGAGATCGATCCGAAAAGGCGTACATTAGCAGCAGCTCGAGATCACCCGAATCAATAGGTGACGGTTACACTTATGAGAGAGAGATATCGTCGGCGTCTAAATTGTCCGAAATCGTGGGGGACAGTCTAGAAGATTTCGAAGAAACGGGTTTGCCCACAATGAGAGCGATTATCACAAAGGAGAGGAGCAACGTGGTTCTATTACCTCTGATCATAGAACCTGAGGCGGAAATGTTGCCGGCCGGATATAAAGGCGTGAAGCCGCCTGGAGTGAGTCACATGGAAATGGCGTTCGCGAAACCGCAAATTAGTTCGGGTCGCAAAAACGCGGCGTCACGAAACACCGATAAATCCGACGGATTTGATAGACATGACGATGCTCATTACGCAGCGTCGAAACACGAGACGCAAGTTGCGAAAGATGATCGAAATAGCGAGAGCTTCGTCATCCTTGACGGCGGGTCGAAGAGCAAGTCAAAGAAGAAATCCAAGAAAATCAAATATAACGAAGATTCGGAGAGCGACTCGAAAACCGGAAGCAAAAAAAGCGAATATAGCGAAAGTTCAAGAGGTGATTCGAAGAAGGAAAACAAGAAAAGCGAATATAGCGAGACCTCGGGTGTGCAAAAGAGCCATTCTAAAAATAAGGATCGCACGAAGAATAATAAAGAAGAAATCGTGAAAAAAAAAGACGCCGCCTACAATACCAGAGGTAACCGGAAGAAGGCTCACACCGCCGCCGGATATCGCAATGTTTATCACAGAGACGAGTTCATGAAAGACGCGGATTTTTACGATAACGGTCGTGAAGGTGGACGCTTTGAGAAGCACGGTCGATACGGAGAGAAGCACAGCGCCGCCGAAGGCACGTACGCGAGAGGCAAAAGTAACAACTCCAGATCAGGGAAGTGGAAGCCAATAAGCGTAGGAAGTTAGAGAAGGCGACGGGAGTCGACTGAGAAGCCCAAGGTCACGCTACGGTGGATTCTTCGAGAACTTAGACGGATTCATAAAATAGACTGGCTTAGCTAAGGGTTGAAAGTTTGCTTTCAGCAAATCGACAGCCCGATGTGTGCTAATATACGTCGTCGTATGAGTCATAATTGTGAGGAAAAAGCTTTAGCTTTGTTTTTATGTTTACTCTCTCATGTTGATTTTTTACTGATATTAAATAAATTTAATCAGAATAAAGATATTTATTGTTCTTTTTTTCAATATCGTTCCAACATTGTGAATTTTTCTTTTTTCTTTTATATTTTTATTCATTTTTTGCTTCGGCAGAATGTTTTTTTAGTTCTATAAATATTTTTCGCTCTCGCACAGTAGTCGCAACGCCAATAAATTTAATTTTCCGCTTTTCCCACACGTAAAAATCTTAATTCTATTTACGCAAGCGATCAATAATTCAATACAGGAGGCAACCGCATTCGTAGCCGGCGGACAGTTAATAGATATTAATAATACCGGTATTGTTGCGTCGATAAATTGCGATCTTTTACGTGCAACCGCGAAATGAGAACGAGAGCACATAATTGATGCATGTATAAGTCGTGTATCTTCTCGCGTTCTCTTTGCGGCTTCGCAACCCCACTGGAGTTCGCGGAGACTCTCCCCTCTCTCTGTAACATATACCTATCGGTCTACACCACCATCTCTGTAGTCTGACTACGATATACGTATAAAGCCCGCATCCCCTTCGTGGCTCAGTGAGCTCGGGTTCGCCGCATTCATCAACAATAAGCCGCGCCACCCACCTTTGCTGTACGTACTCGCGCGTACTCACCACCTTATGTACGTACGTGTGTATGTTCGCGTGTAACTGCACCCTCTCGTCGATGTACGTGTACACGCACAGGAAGATTATATGTATTATATGTACATATTACTACTTGTTTGTGTCTGTGCGTATACACGAAGGCGCATGTATATCGGAAGCGGTGGAACGCGGCGCGAATACATAAATCAGATGCCGCTCTGCAGGCTGCCACCCATATCACTTCGTACAACGACCGTGAATGAATAGAGCCGTGTTTGAGTTATCGTCCGACCTGGTCTTCCAGAAACTGCGGAACACCGGAGCATTAAGTTTTACCGCCCCGAGACGCATCCTAATGGAAGTGAAATGCGCTGTATGCGTAACGATATTGGATTTCAATAATAAAAATATAATATTTAATTATTCGATAATGTATTCCATTTCATTCGATTGGTAGTTGAACGTTCTTCGCGAGAGCTCGACGTGTAACAAAAAAACGTCAGTTCTTGGATAATTTATGTCAAAGAAATAGATCCTGAAGAAGATTTGCCTCGATGGCAACGTTTTACCCCGAGAAGAAATGCAATTTATCTTCTGATAATCTCCAATCCTTCGAAAGCGGACGTTCGCCTCGTATCTTGCTTTCCAGTCTTTTTATATGACCGTCACACGTCCGATGTGCTCGTGTGTGATTCTTCAAGAACGGTTGATTTCGAAGGTTTGAATGTCTCTTCGCGGTACTTTATTGTCACCCCTTTATCTTCGCCAAGGCGAAAAAAACTCTTAGCACAGAAAAATAATAGAAAAACCTGTGCGCCGTCTATTTTTATCATTTTGGAGTGACATGAAGGCGACAAGCATGTAAAACCTGACAAATGAAGTGTGAAATACAACGTAAAGATGTAACAACTATAAATATAATATCTTTAATATATCAGGTTACAGTTTAGAGTTTAAACACTTGCGTGATGATGTGGACAATTGTCATTATTTACTAATATGCCGATGAAACGAAGTAAGATGTTTTCACTTACGTAATTATGTAGTTATTTTTTTATAGACACAAATAAATGTTTTTACAAAAAAATGTTTGGAAATTACATGTCAACAAATGTTTTCAAAATGTATGTGAATGTTTTGAAAAAAATTGCGCATATTGCAGTTAAATGCGTCACAAAATAACATATATCTATTTTTAGAATAAGAGATTTTCCAGTGGCAAAAATGACATCGATATTGACAAGGTTAGTTCTTCCACTCACAAGATGGACGGAACGCAAAACGTGGTTTAGCATATTTAAAGCTCGGCAATGTCACTTTACGATGCGAAATCATGCATCAAAATGTGTTGTTGTAAGTCTTCAATCAGATTTATCGATTTGATACTTGATTGAAAGTTGTAAATTTTTTCAATAATACATTTTCTAGTAGATTCTCGTTTAGACAACTTCGATAAATGGTTAGATTTTCTTAAAATGATCCGAGAGTGTATAATTTCACATTTAAATTTCTAAGTTTTGCACAAAATTAGTCAGATTACAAGACACGATTGGCCTTCCCGCCGGATTACGACAGAGTGATGACTTTTATGTGCGACGCGTATTACAAGTACGATCCGGTCACGGTGAACATAGGTTTGAACTGCGACGAACCCGCGTCGTCGTTGCTCGACATTATGTACAACGAGATTCGAGAAGGCATGACGATAATCGCCGAGGAACAGGACGGTTGTATCATAGGCGCTGCGGTGAACGCCGGGTCTTGTCCTTGGGATCCCGACAGAATCGAGAAGTTTGCTATGTGCTGCGAGCGCGGGCCGGTTCGCGACGTGCTCGAGTTCGAAGCTTACGTGACTCGCAAGCCGGATCTCTGGAAGCGTTACCGCGTTCTCAAGATCTTCGAGTGCCGCTATATCGCGGTCGCGCCGGACGTCCGGAACAGGGGTATTGCCAGAAAGCTCGTGCTAGATAGCTGGTATCTCGCGCGCGATTGCAGCTATCGATTGTTCCGTATTGACTGCAGCAATAGGTAAGTCCGACCGTGAAATTCTGGTTACACTTATAGGCACATTCGGAACGCGTGTCGTTTCAGGGAGTCGATTTTCCTCGCTATAAGAAGGATTTTAAGTAATTTCCGCGACGGACCCGCGTTAACGAAAGAAAGATCGCCGAACTCTATCTGTTATACATCATACCGTTCCGCGGATCGAGTCGAGAGTAGGATTGCTGTAGCATGCGATGACTTAATGCGTTTCCCAACGTGTGAGCACCGTTATTCAATATTGAGATATTAACGTGTCCTCCTACACAGTCGCAGTTTACGCAAATTGAATTAAATTGATGGATTTACATGAATTTGATTCACAAGCCGTGTGATGTAAATGTATCCATTACAGATTCTTAGCGCAGATCGCAGAAGGTTTCAAGTGGGAACGAATATGTTCAATCTCCTTCAATCAATATTGTAAGGACGACGAACTCGTTTTTCAGCATATCGAGGAGCCGCACACTGAGGTGGAAATTTACGTTGATCAAGTTAGATTTTGTAAGGATTATTGTCCACCTTATAAAAGCTGCAAAACGACTACAGTAGCGCCGAACATAAATATAAAAAAAGCCTAATTGTATCTTTCAGATTGTTTTACCATAATTAAACTTACTAATTACATAAGTTTAGGAAGGTTTATTTTTTGTGTAGTTTATTCGCAAAAATAAAATTTCAACATCAAAGATAAAGAAAATAAATGATTGAAATAAGTGACTTGACTCACAACGGGTGCAATGAAGCGCAATCATCAACGTGCTCCCATGCCCTTGGTTTAAAATAAAGTTTTTGTTCACTTTGATGAGACGTACATCGATTTCACAAGTAGTAATCCTGACAGTTGAGCTTATTGGAATAGCCGTCACAGCCGAGAACAGTGATTGATGAGTTCAACGGCAGGCTTAATCCCGAGGAAACTCCTTTGAGTACGATTGAATAATACATAGCGGCGCGCAAATGAAATTCCCAATATTTGACTTCTAAGCTCTCGAACGAAAGCCCGGCGGCTAAACTTCTGCCGCTTGCGAAATTACGATTGCTCGGAGTTGCGAAATGTATCGAACTCAGCTTCCAAATTTAAGCGGAAAGAGACGGATTCTCTTTCGCGTCCGGAACATCTATCGAGTCACGCCGTACAGACGGGGAATCAGTAATTTTGTCCGCGCCAAAACAAGTTTATAGTCTATTCGCCGATACATTACTAGTCATAATATCAGTTCAAGAAAAACGATCGTGTTATCGTACATACATATCTTGCAAGGCATATACAAAATATTCGAAAATGCTATTTCAAATTATATTGAAGTAGAAATTCGTGAAAGTTGCGTGCATGCATAGTCTTCGTGTGCAGACACACAAATCTCTTTTTTTTTTACAATACAATATATCAAGATTAATCAGTTGTTTCAAGATTTGTTAATATCATTCCTAGCAAACGTAATTTTTCTTAACTCTTCTAGTAAGTATCATAAATCTTTTTATATTTACAATTAGATATATCGCAAACATCAGTTAACGAAAATACTTCATTCAAGTAGAAAAAGATGTCTGGAATGATTTTCATGCTCATTAAACATGTTTTGCATAAACATTCAAAGATTACATAATTTAAATTTATGTTTTACAAAATAGCAATAAAGTATCTTTTTATTGTATTTCTTCTCTGCAATATCTTGATAAAAAAACAACTTAATTGTTACTCAAATAAACTCGTCTCTATGTCAGTACGGATGAGAAGCAATAAATCTACGAAACTCGATTATATAGTTCACTCAATGTTTGTAATGATCTACATTCATATTAACACGAGCCCTTTTCAGCAGCCGAGAAATGTGTAGAGCGCGGCTAAGATAGATTAGGATTCGAGACTTCGGACCTCTCAAAAACGATCTTGGACCGATCTAGGAGCTGTAATGATTAATGGAGTTAGAGAGTCGCGCGCAGTTCGGTAATACCGTGGCAACTATCGAGTCGGAATTACAGTTGAGAAACTGCGGGGCGAGTTGAGGATACCGCCACCACCACCGCCGTCTCGGCTAAAGGAGGAGTTCTGTCGACTCTCTTTATACCGCCGCAGTCATCTGATCACGTACCAAACTTGATTTGATTTTGATTCGACGTATACCAGGAACGCATTTAATACACGTGCTTGCATAAGGAATGCGAACGTAGACTGAGAATAAGCATCTTGACTATAAGTACAGCGCGGTATAAAGTCTCTCTCTCTCTCTCAAGTTTAGTTGCATGTATGAGACTGGTTTAAAAATATGGTAAATGTTGACAATAACGGACTTAGCCCGAATCACCTTGACCTCTATATAGTATGTACATAATATTAAACCATAAAGAGTTAAATATTAAAACAGTTTTTAAAGATACACCAAAACAATATTTATAATAAATTTTACAAAAAGAGTGACATTTCTGATAAAATATTTCAAATTCAAGTCAAACCGTTATTTATACGACTCATGTGAAAAGAATCATATAAATACGATCGCACAACTATGTTTCTTGTTTATGTTTTACTTTGCTCTCACAGCAATGTCAAATTCGAATTCTCAGTTGCTATTTGACTTTTCATGGCTACACATCGTTTTTCTCTCTAATACAAGATTTTATATATCAAAAGTTATATAGATGATTTTAGAAGAAGTGTTTATATAATTATTCTACTTAAGTTTATATAATTATTTTACTTAACTTACTGAAGAACGTAATGAAAATGTAAAATTCTTCTCAACTTTGACGAATGAATTTTCGACTAGTAAACAGCGTTTACAATAGTTTACATAGACTATCGCGTGAAAGATAAACGATTTTCTCTACTGACGTATGCGTCTAGTTCGCCTGAGCGATCTCGGATACGATGTGAGCGAGCTTAATCTGCATAATTTCAATCCCCAGAGCAGCATCTACACACACTCACACGCTCATACACACCTGTGTATCCGGAACTATGCGTTTGCACATCATAAACATCAGTCCGAATGATTCCGCTAATATCGGGAATTGTTTACCGAATTGAAATAGTTTGACCTGAGACTTCCGACATTGCTCTTCTTCCACCGTTTTAATCGTTTGTTCTAACCGGCATCAGTCGCGAATTCTGTCGAAAATTCTGCTCCTCCTTTTGCACGTTTCTCGTCTCGATATCAACAGAGCTCTCGGACTCGGAAATAGTATTAGTAAGTCTAAAAATGCATATGACTGAATCTTTTTTTTGTTTCTCTTTTTACTTTGAACACATTTTGACGCTTTTCAGTACGCAAATTAAATTTTGTCAATCTGATCTAACACAAGACCTAACTAACGTATCGTATATGTATCCCAACCCTGGACTTTAAAAATTTGATCACGAGGTTAAAAGAGAACCTGATCACGCTTCTTCTGTTTATTTTATTTTATTTTATTTTATTTTATTTTATTTTATTTTTTTACTTTGACATTATGATATTTGAAGTTCGACGCGTTTTTTTTGAGAAAGAGAATAGAAATGAAGAATTGCTGAAATTCGAGAACAAGCGTTTTATTTTGCCTCAAACGTTTCAAAACAGATCTTACGCAGCATGTGAGCGAATAAGGAAGCAGATAAGATATTTTATAATATACCAGAATTATTAATCATTTCTCCTTATCCTTAGCTCGCCCAAACATCAAGCTCTTTATTTATCAAGACGGACTTTATAGTACCGAAGAAGCGGTTCATTACGGTCCGTCTTATTCATAGGAATATCATTTGTCTTTGATCAGATGTATCTAGTGATGAAAATGATTTTAGTAGAAGTGTGCGATTTATAATGTCTAAATCACGCGATAACTGTAATAGGAAGTAAAAAAAATCGATGAGAAAGAGTGATTATACGTACATGCCTCATTCGCGCGTTGTGTACAATTGTAATTGTTATCGTGCAAATGTACAGAGACGGTCGTGATATTTATACATACCAATTAACGTGAGCTCGCTTTGATGCCCTATTTGCAAATACAACAACCGAATGTTGGCGCTACGTGCTCTCACAAAGGCTAAGCTCTACAATATCTTAGAGAATGTTACATGGCAAATCGAATACCTAATGCGTCGCAATAGCACAGCCCATTTACGTTTCAATGGAATGGACGCCGCGTGATGTCAACAATTCGATTTAGATATCATTGTATTCCTGATATTATAGGCTTAGATTTAAGCGCAATTTTCAGTGTTACCGTTTGAGAAGCGCATCTCTGTAACCGTTAACGTTCAGACACGGTCGGACACAAAAAAGAAAAGATAAAATCTGCACAATTAAGTTTTCTACATTAAAACCGCGCAAGTTGTTAATCTGCGTTTTTAATCTTCCTTTTTTTACATATACATATATGAACTTCGAGCGTAATTTATTCAGTTTACTATTGTTTTCTTTTTTTTTAACGTTATTTTTTTTGGAAAGTGCCCTTTATAAAAGTATATGCCGCGCCCCAAACTATGCAAAATGCTCGCGGAAATGGACCTCTTTTATCTCCTGCGTACTTGCACGTAGATTTTACAGTGCTCATTTATACGAAAAATAGGGAAACGAGAGGAAACCGAAGAAAGTGAGAGAGGGCAAATTTCGGCGAACACTGAGTATAAAACCGGTGGTTGAGTGAAATGGGTTTTGTGGACGTACGAAATTGCATCCCAAGGTCCATTACGTTCATTTATGCGTATTCACAGTATTACGAGACATAAAAAGTAGAAAAAAAGAGAGAGAGAAAGAGAGAGAGAGAGAGGAAAACGAGAAGAAGAGAGAATGAGAATATTATAAATTTGTATTATTTTCAATTTTGTTTGACTACAAATAGGGAAATATAAAAATTCACTTTTATCGCGTCTACTTTACATGTATTATCAGACACAAAAACACAAAATTACGGATGTGAAAGAGACAAAAATGTGAAGTAAATGAACAAGAAAAATGAGTAATTAACAAGCGTTTATCTACTCGTTTCGTGTAATATCGCGAATATATTGCTCGTTTCATTCCGATAAATTTGCGAGCTCGTAGAAAATTTAAAACTCAATTAGTTTCGGAAATGGCGCTAAGTGTCAGATGTTATTGTTAACATGACCGATGCGTTCCGAATATCCGGTTAATGAGGCTCCCTTTGCCGACAGTCCGCGCGTCCATTTGGCAGATGGACCTAATTCAGAGTGCAAGGATCCATTAACACGTATATTCGCCCCAAGGAATGTATGGCGCGATAATGTATACGACGCTAACATCGCGCACGTACATACACAGGACCAAACACCGCCGACCGGGCACACGTATTCTATGAACATTGCAGCAACAATTAGGAGACCCCCTTTGCCATCGGGCAGAATACATATCTACGGCCATTTCAAGTGCTTGTGTGAAACCTGTGCGAATCGCGAACACGTACACAGGTACCGATGACTATGGCATTCATCGCCGTTGTAACATATGTAGTTGCTCATACGCCGTACTGTTCTTGCCTCAGAAGCGAAACATCGGCTAATAAGGGTATTGATCAGAAAGGTTTTCAGTGCGCGCTTGAAAATAAAATTCTAAAATTCATTTAACTCGGTGATTGTGTTATCGTAAAAATGCGAAATTTCATTTCTGAAATTCTTTTTGATATTTTTTCGTCAATCTTCTGAATTTTATCGCGATTGATAGTTTTCAGTGACAAAAAGATTATAAAGACGAATGCAAATTATCAGAATATTTTATCGGTCACGAATTTTCAGGTAATCTAGCGCGATTAGCGCGAAAATAAAGGACTCGAGCGAGTTTTTAAAAAAAAACTGGCACGGTTAGTGTACAGTCTATCGTAAATATTACATAACACTGAAGTCTCTGGTTAAACTTTTTCAATTAGTTTGATATCTTGTACCGGCAGCGATGCGCGACCCTGACGCCAGCATCGGGCCGCGTTATCGAAGCCTGGGAGAGAAAGAGGCTGCCGTTTTCTTCGTTCCTTTCTCGCGCGCTTCAACGACGATCGTTTGCGCTTGCGTCCGCTCTTACCGAGCGTTTTATAAATAATCCTTTGTGCGACGTATCTGGAAATTGAATTGGAAAGTTCGTCTTGCCCACACCGTGGGAAAGCTGAAAACGACACAGCGGCGCGAATCGGCGCGCGATGACGACGGCGTCAATTTTCTGGACGATTTTTCTCTTTGCCTCGCGCGCGTCAGTCCGCCGTCGTCGTGGCGCGCTTCGTTTATTCGCATTCAACCGGTTGAAATTTCATTTATTACTCCGTACCGTATGCAATTTTGTCCGATGCTTTACCGCGCCCGCCGTCCGCTGCCGACAGCAGTCGGTAAGTTGGTTTTTTTTTTTTTTTTTTCAACCGCGACACGTTATGCGACGATGAAACGACACGCGCGACACTCGAAGCGTGCTATGTAATTTTTGACGCGTTCGCGAATAACGCTCGTTCGCTCTGATTTCGCCGTAGTAATATGCAGAATGATCCGGCTATTATCGTCAACATGGCTTGGCGTTTATTGTATTTGTCGTCGATGCTGCATCATGCGCCACTACGATAATGCAATTCGCCATGCGGAAGCGCGTTTACGAAAGCTGCATCTCACGCTCATAATCACTGCGCTCGTGATTACGCGCTTTGTCTGCGTCACACTTGTCGATTGTTAATGTTAATCAAACTTTCACGCGACGCATCATCGAATACGCTCTCCGAAAATCGATGTATACCTTACGCGCTTTCATATATGATTGAAAAGGAAGATTTAATATGCGCGTATTAAAATACACGTGACTTATGGAACTATGTCAAAGTATATATTCTTCTTTTAAAATTCTTGGTTTTATTCACTATTTTGCGATTGCGACATCTCGAGAGAAGTGGACTGCGAGTCGTCGCTCTTTATCACGGATTCGCGATTTATCGGCGCGACTGTGAAGTTATCGCCTAGTTTCGGCGCTAATACGGTCTCCCGCAAAGCGTTTTCTTATTAGTCTATTTTATTCCGTTCCACCTACGAACGGCGAAGATTAAATGGATTCGCGCGGCAATTTGTGGATCGATAGATTTTAACGCACTTGGCAGACCTCGCCGGGCAGCATTGGACTGTTTCCAAGCGGAGCATTCTGGAAATGTAGTTAGCTCGCTACGTAATTGGTATTCTTGACGCAAAAATTCATTTACGAAATCACCGAGCGTAAAAGGAGAAGCGAGAGAGATATTTAAAGTAAAACAAAAAAAAAAGACACGAGTATTTAGTTTCGTTACATGTACATGTTTCGTTACGAGCCGTTTTAAATAAAAAAATCTTGCTTCGTTCAATTTTAATCCGGCAATTTTCCGCGAACGTTTTTTATTTATTGCATTTTGCTTCTGTTTGAAACGTATTGACGCGTATCTAATTAAGAGATGCATATCGCGGTTGCACTGCGACAGTGATGCAAACGATAATCGAGAAGATATCGACCAATGTGACATTTAATTTTATAAAAATGATAACGTGTCTTGCGATAGAAATCTACGATTGAACGTAAAGATAATATTGTAACCATCTCAAGTACGAGAAACAAGCTCGGATCAAATTTCACAATTCAGCGATCTACACTCGGTGTTTTATTCATCGAAACAATTATGTGCGCTACGCGCACACGCTCGTATGTCAATTTTTGTACAACCAACTCTCTGGAGTTGAAGTTCTTCTTTTTTTAAAAAAGACGTCAGACGAATCTTAAGTATGCAAGTAGTATAATTACGTAACCCAGAATTTACCTTCGCTGCGTTAATGCGGAAGCAAATATTTACGAACTGATTATTCGGAGAAATCCCCGGAAAATGTACTCTTTTTCCTGCTAGCGTCGACGCGCGGTTTGTCGAAAGTTATTTAGACGATTGTCTCGTAGTCCGCAGTATGCTTTAATGAAAAATTCTCTATTAGTTTACTCTTTTTCTCGTTTTCCGCAGCATCACCCGCGGGATCAGCGCTACTTTCTTGTGTTCTTCCGTCTTTTATAATTCTCACCATTCTTCATTTTTTCCACTCTCGTGATTTTCATCTCTTTGTATTATACTACTTCTCCATCATGGAGGCAATGAAACCGAGCGACTCTAAATGCGATGCCTTCTACTTTTGGCGCTCTCGCAGCTCTTTCTTTCATCCTCTTTCGTACTTTCGCAGATTGAAGACGCGCAATTCCTCGCGTACACACGGTCTGACACAGAGCGTCCCCTTGTCTACTATCTGTAATTATACTAAACTTCGTGCTGCGACTGCGGGAGAGCCTCCTATTCCGAGAACGAATTAAAATAAATCTCAGAGATAGCAGCCGCTGGTCCACCGGGCGAGAAAAATCCCGTTTGCCGTAATAAGAGCTCTTTATAGAATATAATACTTTGTGTGAGCGTATATTTTAGTAAACACAGACGAGCAAATTAATATAAATATTAATTAAGGCGTTTTCCAACGTTTTAGCAGTCAAACATCTGTCTCAAATCTTGTGGTGAGAGAAAACAATACACAAACGTATTGTTAGAAACGATAAAAACACTACAAGTTTTATATTTCGCAAGAGATGCAAATAAATTTTGTTTTTCTAATTATCGCCGTCATTTGTACCGCGACTTTCATCAACATCGCAAAAAAATCAATGATGTATTCGTTAGTTTAATCCTAGAACTGAAGTCAAATCCGGCTTGTAGGATAAAGAGCGGATATACTTCGTTTTAGTTTGACTTATTACTGTTTCGCGCCCGCTGGAGTTTGTAGAACCGAACGAGAAATAAAAATCCGGCTTAACGTTTCGAGCGAACTATTGGTTGTCGGGAGACAAATTTTTGCGCAATATTGGAATTCTTTTTCCTTGTTCCTCGTTCGGCTAATGCGATCTCAATAGAGAACAGAGGCTGCGTTCGATCAAAGAGGCAGGGACGTGCGTCCCCCTTCGTTGGGCGGAAGGATGGGGCACGCAATCAGGAATCCTTTCACTGCAACTTACAGAGATGTAGCCGATTCTCCCGCGTTGTATGCAAATCCATCTGTACTTGATTATTTCGATTCATCAACAATGAACTCATCGACTGATCAAGCCGATCCAAGAGCGGGCCGAGAATACAATAATCGCGAGTATTGCGGACGGTCTTTCATTATTAATAAAAGTTTGCAAATCTACTGCACGCAGACACTGGAATTGGACTTTTCAACTTCGGACTTTTACTCTCGTCGGAGAATTATTGTCAAAATTGCGCGCTACATATAAATAAACATGCCTATATATAATTATATATAAGTTACTACTATGTAGTATTGTATTTTTTTTATATTCGATTTGACACGATAACTTGCAGCGATAGACGATTGAATAGACTGCACTTATAAACTGCAATTGTAATTGTGCGATAAGAATTGTGTTAGTTAAACGCGAGACCAATCAGCGAGCACACACCTATAAGTAACGTGAATCAAATTTCGAATCTAATTGGACAATCGTTTCAATCCAACGGGAAAGTATTGATGATATGTCTTCTCGTTTGCGCGTCATGTAAGCGGGACGATCGAGCGATTTTGTTGAAAGCGTGGTTGTCCCTTATTGGCGGCTGCGAGCCGCGACCGCGTCTACGACTTGCTCGTATCGGGACGCTTCTCGTTGTATGTGCCGTAGGAAATTGAAAATACTCCAAATTCCGTTGATGCGGCGAAACGTGATAACGTGTCTCTTGAATGCGAGAGTGATCCGCTTTCGGCTGCCAAAGTAGCGGCGCAAATTGCACGCGCGGCACAACTCCACCCGATTTCTGTCCGTATTTTTTTGGTCATGCACCGTGACGTGCACCGAAGTTCTTTTATCGTTTCGCAATCCGGGCGTCTCTGACGCGCGGATTTGTTGCGTTTTAAATAAAAGTCGGCGAACGCGCGCGCGCGCGCGCGTTTGCGAACAATGCGACCCGGTGCATTCATTGCCGGAGAGAAGGAATGCGCATCGATCAGCGCTTAGAACGCCGAAACTTGTGAGAGAGCGAGAGAGTTTAGAGGCGCCGTTATATATAAGCCGAGGTATATCGCGTAGCGCGCACGTTCCTCAATTGGACGTTTAGACACGTTGAGTGGCAGGAACTTGTCTGAGGCGAGTGTTCGAAGAGTCGAAAGGATGAGAAATAGGTAAGAAGTAATTCGGAGACGGGGGAGTAACGCGGAGCCACTGAACTTTCTCGATTAAAAGTTAATTACCTTTCGGCTAAGACCGCAGAATTTCAATCGACGGACGAATAATTGTTCCACGGTAGATGGGAACTACCAACCGGGCAATTAACAGAATAAACATTTAATCTCGTCTCGCGATGAATTTCTCGATGACGCTAATGTCAACGATAGATAAATCGCGCAGAGCAAAAGCTAATGCAAATGTAGTTTCTTCCTAAGCAAATTACGAGACGTAATTAATAATACAGATTTCTTCTCAACGCGCGCAGCAAGAAGAATTTAAACGTTACATGTTGATTCTCTTTTGTCTATAAAATGTCGTAAATTGAAATCTTACGGAGTTCAGTTATAGTTTCGGCATAGGAACGAGTCGAAAGCCAAACAACTGTACAGATATTCTCATGGTAAATATAGTAACGTTGCGTGTCTTTCCTTCTTACCCGTAGGACTTGCTAAAACGCACTTCTCCCGTGAAATCGCTCTCTGCTTCGAGAGAAGCGGACCGGGATAAAGAGTCGGCCAAAGAGTTTTGCGGAAAAAGCTCCTCCTGTTCGTGCAAACGCTTTTTACGTTCTTCGTCCGTACGAAGAAGCAACCGAAAACGGTACAAAAGAAGCGGATCTGAAAGGACCTTTCAGGAAAGAGCTCCCGGTGGCGAGCAAAAAGAATTAACGACAAGCGCCGTGCGCGAAAAGCGCGAACGCGGGCGAACGAAATTCGTAAGATGTAAGGGAGGAAATTAGCAGATACTGCCGAGATACGTTAAATTGAATAGGACTTCCCCTCGGACACGGGAGGATGGAGTTCACGGAGGAGACATAACTCACTCGCGCAACTCCGGGCTAGAACTCATAGCCCGGTACTATTCCCATTCGAGGTTGCCACCCATCCTGTTTCCCGCTATCCCGCAACGCATCCACAGGCGACTCCTTTACGAACGGGCCCAGCGAGACGCTGGAAACCTAGATTCAGGACGGAAATTCGGTACGTGCATGAGAACGATGATGTTGACGGGATCATTTAATTAACAGCCGCGCGCGCTACGAGCTGTCCGCATGCCTTAATTAAACTGCGGTCAATTATGCAATCATCAAAGAGCGATGGAATTGCGGTTCAATTGTTCTTGACAAAATATATATTCTCGAAAATCTGTGCGCGCTTGCCGCGTCATTTTTTATCTCGGAATCTTCGTACAACTCGCGGTTTTCTTTTGTTACGAAAATAGGTCTCCGAGGGAACCGAGTCTTTTTAACGCTCTTTCTCTCTCATCTCCCGGGATTTCCCTCTCTCCCCTCTTCGCGGATTTTCGCGCGATACATAGAGAGGAAAGAAGAAGGGAAAGGAGGGAAAGGAGGAGAATTTTCATCGAGCATAACAAAAAGAAGACGGGAAGATCGCGAAATCACAAGGTGCCACAGCCATGAGATACGTGGGTAGGATTCGCAGAAGTTTCCAGGAATCGTCTGCTTTTGCTGTCAGTTGCATCGCGCGTCGACGATGTTGAACGAATATTTGCTAAGGCTGGTAACTGAAATTCGTTCCGCGCTTTCCGGCTGGGCGATTTAAGAAGGGGTGGTGTAATTCCGCGGAAAGTGCACGTTCGGAATACCGGCGATGGAACGAAACGTTCCGTGCGATGTTTGGGTCGATGATGAATCGGTGTTCGCGACTGCGAGAGATTGCCCGTGTAAACGATGCACGATTTACGGTTCGTTTTAAACGAGTAAAATTAATGGAACGCTGCGGCCGCGAAACGAGATGTCAATGAACAACGTAACACATGCGTATCTGTGTTTCTCTCTAATGAATGGAACTACACACGTAATACTTGTAAACGGCTCGAAAATAAAATGTATATCGAATTTGTTGCAAAAGCAGCAGATAGAAATATATGAAATACAGTAAACTATGTATTTGTATTGAAATGTTTGGTTTTCTTTTCAAAAATCCAATTGACGTAATTTATGCATTTTTCGTATTACACGCTGAGAAATACCGAAGCTATATCACAGGTTTTTTGCCATTAAAAATTCGAATTATATTACTTTCGTCGAAGTAAAGACGGGCTTGAAAGCCAAACGAAGAGAACCATATTTGCGTACATAGTTGAAATAAACGAGATGCAAGTATAGAAAAACGAATCCCGAAAAGGAGACGCGAACTGGAGATTTATAAGTAGGATTCTTTATGTCAATCGGATTCCGCCGAAAGTGGCAAAGAAAAAAAAGATCTAAGAGAAAATCAAACGCTTTGGGGATGCGACAGAAGGGTTAGAGCTTTCCGACGCTTAAGGGAAGAACAAACAAATCGATATGCAAGCATTTCATCTTCACCCTTTTATCGGCGCTCGACGCTCGACTTTACGACGTGCATGACTTTTACTCGCTGTCGAGGAGATTTAACGCGAACTTGCAACGCGTTTCCCGTCCGTCTCATCAATCTGTATGAGCACCATCGATATTTCTCACACGCCGGTATTTATCGCATTATAAATCGACGGATTTCAACGTCCGTTAATTCGACAAGCGTAATCGCGTGGGTGCGTCATCATTACGACAATTTTATATCTGCGCAAACTGAAATAACATAAATTCGTCTTACTTTTACAACGCAAGATTTATGAGAAATTATTCTTTGTTGCGAATTGTTTTTTTTCGTTTTTTTTTATAAACGAGAGAGTAAACAAGCTTAATTGACGAAACATTTTCAGGACTAGCTCGTCAGCGAACAAAAATAAATTATTGTCCCAAAGCTCGACGCGCACTATACTACTCTGTAACTCGGAGCAAATATATTTTCCACATAATACTAACAAAAACCCTCGTTTCGTCAGACGAACGCAGGAAACAAATAACAGGCGTTGTCAAAATTCCATTTTTTGCGGCGCTTTCGTAAATAATAGAATTTACTTCTAGAGATACAACACGTGCTTTCCTATTTGCCAGCTGCCCCGGTAAACTGTTCATTCAACGTTTTTCCGTGTGCATCGAAATGTGCGAATGCGTTTGTCGCTCTGTGATACCGCGCGCATGACAAACCAGCCGGATTAACGACTATGCGGAGTAAAAATGTTATTTAAACCGCATTCGCACAACGACCGGTTTTCGAAAGTGAAGTAGCAATAGCTCGTACGAGACAAAATGGGAAACGAGAAGCAGAACAGTTATAATAAAGTTAAAAAGATGAAAGGGAGAGCAAAATCCGGGGATTGTACGGCGATACTAACAATTTAACAATTATTCCCGGGCAGTCGGTGAAGAGAAAACGAAGGCACGGCTTGTGGATAAGGAGCGAGGATGAGAGGGTGAGAAGCAAGGAAGGAACGCGAGAATCCGAAGTGGGTTTCCCCGCAAGATAAGGGCCGGGTGGGTGGCGGTAAAACTCTCTCGGTGAGCACTTTTGTTAATTAAATGCCGTTGTTCGGTTCAGCCGGGCTCTTTCGATCGAGTTATCATTTAAACAGTGTTCGCTTAACAAAGGGCTCCGTTAAATAGGCCGGAGTCTTAAAAAGCAATCCGCCCCGCCGCGCAAATATATCAAATCTTTTCTTTTGCTAATTAGAGGTAATTTCTACTTTTACAAGGTTTGCTTTCGGCGCTTGCACGTTCGCCAATTTGTCGATTACGAGATGCCGATTTTCTCGTCCCTCTGCGAGCGTTTCTCTGCGTTTGAAGGATCGAGTCACTGCTTGCATTTA
Source organism: Pseudomyrmex dendroicus (assembly GCA_014825645.1). Lineage (NCBI taxonomy): Eukaryota > Metazoa > Arthropoda > Insecta > Hymenoptera > Formicidae > Pseudomyrmex > Pseudomyrmex dendroicus. The sequence continues at coordinate 25,277 of QVNZ01020292.1, forward strand.
CACACGCAAGTGACAAGCCAAACGGCGCTATTGCGCGAACAAATATTGCAACAACCGCTTACAAACTGTGTATAATGCGCGTAAACGAGTTACGCGCGTAACTGGTGTGCACGTTTTGAGATGTATTCACACGTTCGATGTGTTGTTCGAACCTATCGCGCGCGACTGTCACGGAAGTCGTTTCGCGCAAGTTCATAATACTTCCTGTCGTCGCGGAAAAGCGGACATGCGCGCGGCACAAAGTAAACGGTTCGTTTCGCATAAACAGAGCGCGCGCGGATTGATATTGTATCACGCGAGAATAGCGCGAGCGAGCAAGCGAGCGAACGAGCAAAAAGTTTCGATCGCGTTGCGCTCGTAGGCGATGTAGTTGTTGTATACATCGTACGTGTTGTGTGCAACAGCGTGTGCTCGACAGAGCGATCATGCGTGCCGTCAAAAGAGTTAACTTAGACGTCGCCACGCACGCCGTCACACCGATGGCACGCTAATAAATCGGTCGATTTTTTGCAGCCCTTTCTTTCTTTATGAACGGCCGTCCCACTCCCTTTTCGCGCTTGCTCATGCCGTCCCGCGTCGCTTCACGGAAGTCTTTTTCAGCGAAATAAAAAAGCTCGATACGTTGCCGCCCCGGTATTGTCGCTCACCCAAGCGGCATAGTAAAGCTATTCCCGACCGATTACTGTTCTCCCGCGTCGCACAGCTCTTTACGGACGCATTAAGATGCTTCCTTCTTTTGCCGCCGAGCTTGGGAAGCGTCGTCGCCCGTCACCTCCGCCGAGTGAACGACCATTTTCGCGGATGATAACGTCGCGCAATCTCAGCCGACACTTTCTCGCGCGGAGTTTCGTACGTCGAGGGAAATATGATAATCCTTGAGGGTGGCGCCAGCATAAATCGCGTCCTGCCAAGCGGGATTTTTATGAGCGATCCGCCGAGTTCTTTCTACGTTGCTCCCGAGGAAACGGATGAGTCGTTCGTTTCCTTTTGCCCGTTAATTCTTGGTACGCACATCATTAATATCTTTTTGCTTCTTCACCTAAGAACCGTCAAAGACCGTTTCGCATGTGAAAGTTTTCTTACGCGAGTATATATATATATATATATATAAACATTTTATCTTTTCATCTAAATTTCTTTTGCTTGAAATATAAAAAAGGAGACACTACAAGTTCGAAAAACCGGTAGAAATTTGTGTTGAAAAATGTTTCTTCTCTTTTAATTATTAACGAATACGCGAAGCAGAAAATAGATAAAAAGAACTTTTGCAATTTAGATAACTTTTTTACAATGTACATGTTTTATGTTAATTGTATCATTATATACACTTTTTTCCTTCGTACTGTTTTAAGTTCCTTTATCACGTGGTCGTTTGGTTGTCGTAGAATCGGAGAGGAAGTCGACATGAAGTTGTTTCGTGCCTACGAGTCGCGCGCACCTACTACCATCGAATGCAAAATCCATTTCCGTCTAACCAGGAAACTTTTAACAAGCCGCATTCAAAGTATGCGTGTTCCATGTTGAAGTTATCCGGTATGCCGACAAATGCATATATCGCACGAAGGTGAGACGCGGCAGTAGCGGGCGATAATTACTTTGTGCCGAAAGTCGCGTTCTACGAAAACTAATATATCGTTACAGGAAATTCAACTTAATAAGAGCACATTTATTTTTAAAAAACATTCAACTTAATAAAAACGCATGTACATCATTTTACGTAGAAACATCTTATAAATAAAATTGTTTTTATTTTTGTAATATTTATTTCGAATATTATCCAAAATCTCGCGACGACAGAGAATTAGATTCTGTCCGAGACAAGCATTCAGACTGTGTTTCCTAGATTTAAATGAAAATCTTTGTTACGCCGACAACGTAAGCGCAATGCAAGTCCACGCTGTCGTATGTCATACTTGACAAGTCTATTCCGTCCACGTAGCATATTGTTCTCGTCGCGGCATATGTTTGAACATATCTCGTTGATGAAGTACAGCAACCGAAGCCGAATGGTTAACCCGTCTGCGCGCAAATGGGTCAGTACCACCATCTTGAAGACATTTAAACTTAGTCTAACGCCCACGAGGATTCTCGCGCGCAATGTCTGCATGCGCTGCATGCTGAATACACGGTTCCTACGCAAAGTGATAGAAACTTCGGGCTGGAACTGATACGCGGGAATACATAGAAGCGCATCTCCGTCGCGATCTCCCGAACTGATTGCAAACTAATATTCTGTTAAACTCGCTGCGAGTTATAACGGGCATTAATGATGAGGAACGTTAGCGTAGTTATCCGATTTCAATGTCAAACTAATTACAACAAACGCTTGCTGCAAGAATACGCGCAATCCGCGAAATGCGAGTTCCGAGAGCTTTTGTTGTACCCGTAATTCCCGCGATTATCCATACGCAATTAACAACAAGCCGCACAAATGCAATTATTGTATTAGATTTCGTGTTGGAAACTTTCCGAGGTATGTATATACCTAGATACTGAAACTATACGCACGTATTCTTCTTCAAGCCTGTAGGTTATTTCGCAATTCCGTTTTGTATTGTATAATTACGCGATAACGTCCGGTATACGCGGACTGTGTGTTTTTTACTAGTGCTGAGATTTATTTGCCAGTTTACATAAGAAGTCACGGCATCGTGTTGATTCAATGTCGAAGGGCAGTTAGAATCGAAAACGCAGCGCGAATCCCGACCATTACGCTTCGGGGAAACACAGTAGGCAGTAATTAAATGTGAATTATTTAGAGATCGTTTTGTGCTGAGCCAGCTGCTGTATATTGGCGACTCACCATCGGGTCCAACCAATGTCCAACGCTTTGATACCTGTGTTCCACATGTGACGAAATTATAGATATATTGTATACGTTCATACACACACACACACACACACGTACGTACATATGGTACAGCGCAACAGCACGCGGACGACATACAAAAAACTATAATTAGAGAGTGGAATAGAAATTGAGGAAATTTTTTTGTAGCAAAAGTTTCTTTGATCTCTTTTTATTCTGATGTATCAACCATGAGTTTACAGAAGCTCATTCATCGTAAATACATGCCGCATCTGAACAATTTCCTTTGAACTTTTCGTTGCATCGCGTTAAGACAAACTGCGTTTTCGTAGCGAACGAAATTTTAGGAAGTGCAGCGATCAACGTACGCGATCCTCATGAGTAAAAAAGAAAAAAAAAAAAAAAAAAAACAGGAAATGGCGCGTACGATAAAAGATGCATGACAAGCGGCTGTTTCGTGCGTAGCCTACTGTAGCAGAGAAGGAGGAGGAGCGGGAGAACATAATCTAGAAATATGAAGTAATACGTTGTAACGGACTTCCCTCTCCGACACGAAGTAATAATAAATCTCAATTTTGCCGGAGGTCGAAATAATGCGTGCACAACGCAAAAGAGCGTCTTCTTTACAACTAACGACGAAACTCGTTTTAATTAATCGCTAAATTTACGAGAGATAAACTTAGTTTGACTCGTACTCAGCACTGTAACTGTAATTATCCGAAAAATGACATCCCTCATTTGTATATCGCGGCGACCGCGTTAATTGCCGATTCATTTGTTTTCTTTTTTTTGTCAGAAATTTTAATAAAATTATTTTTGCAGAAAAAACAATCGGGTTGACTCTATCAGCGAAAGACGCGAGATTCATAAAATCCGACATTTTTAGTTCAACGACCAGTCGCCACTCGATGCGAGAGGGGAAAAAAATTTTTCAACGACGTTTGCCGCGCGCGATTGTGAGCACAACCATTTCACGAAAGAAGAGAGGAATTCAGTTAACTTCCCTGGTTAGCCTCTCGCTAACCACTTCGCTCAAATTGCCCAGTGAGGTAAGGAAGGTATAATATTTTTCACTCGAGAACTTTCGGCCGCGAATCGGGAAAAACTGCTTGCTCGAGAACGGTTACTCTGGGTGAGGCCGCTCGAGCGTTCGTAATCAGTATTTATCAGTAAGACCGGTCTTTTCGTAGTTTTACGTTTCTTCCAGAAGTCTCTATAGCTATCGAATAATCGCCAACCTCTGTTGGACTTTCCAACGCGGAAAGAAACTCCGCTCGTCTCTTCTCGGACGGTCATTGATGTTCGTGGCGCGGAGAAGCATTGAAACGCTACCGACAATTGATTCGCTCGAATGAAACGTCGAGTTTAGAACCGAATCTCTAAATTATCGGGCTCTTCTGTGACTAATCTCACGCTCATCTTCTGTATCTCTATTAATATAAAAATAAAGACAAAAAGAAAATAATTTTGCAAAAATTTGGTAGTCAAATTCCGGTTTTGACAGTCTCTACCTCTATTGTATAGTAAGTTAAAAACTATTCCAAAAATACAAAGATGTTTTTCGGGTTTGAACCGCGTTAGTGTCATTTTTATACCGACGTTTCGTGAACATTTCAGCTCACTTCATCAAGGTTTTAAAAAATTTGTTCGCAATTATGCAAACTTCAACACACAACGCGCTTCAGTATCAAAAATATAAAAAAATTACTTACATGTTTTGTTGAGATGTTTTCAAATTTTCAATTTTTATTTCTCGAAAAAAATATCTATTCCCCGAGACTATTTGGTTAGTTAAAAAACATCGATCTTCGTAACTAGTCTTCCGTGATAAATTGCTTATGTATTAAAAAAAAAAAAAAAACGATGTTCTGCTTTCTCTTGATGCTTCTTTCAGCATGAAACGTTTTGTGTTATCACACTTATCAACGCACAGACAGATAGATACGTTCGGCGTTAGTCTGGATCCGTGTGTGTTCGTAGATCGACTATTACCCGTGAGCATCGCCGGGAGCTATTAATCCGATTGCCAATCGATTCAGCTGGCCGTGTTGTTCAGACGCGAACTGCGTTCACGTTCGAATGGATTTTTCATTTACTGGTGCTACTTGCATCATGCTGTGTGTTCGATTGTTCGCCGATCGAGGAAGTCACTCGTTAAGATACGTTCGTAATAAAGGAAAAGACAGATCTCACATGCGTGATAAAAATATATGAAACAAAGTACACACTATATTTATATATTTTTATAACGAGTATTCTAATTATCTTTAAAGAGTTCATTTATATTTATTTTTAAATTCTCTTAATGTATTCATACAAGTTTTGATTGATCAAAGTATTTTAGTGTAATTAAAACATACGGGAATGAAAACAGACGTTTACATTGATAGATTAAAAAAGTTAGAAAATAAAATGCGCAATAAATATCGTCTATAAAAATTTTTATTCTATACTGAAAAAGTAGTAAGTATATACATGTATAATATCATAGTAGATGTAGACAGAAATTGAGTAACGACAGAAGATGCGAACAACTTAACGCTATAAATCTCAGAGCTCAGTACTGGTACACATATTCGATTTACGTTATATCATCATAAACGTGAAACAAACTTTACACAGTACAACGTAGTCTAACCACGTTCTGTTTCAAACAGTAATATGTTTGACTCACCTAGTAGGCAATGTGTTAAGCGAACGTGCCTAAACCGAGCGTGCTCCTAAAAATCATAAATACGACTCGTCACACATACTAATAAATATTTTACACAAGTCACGCAATTTAAAAATGAATTTGAGTTTTTAAAATATGGTACCATTATATAATATACATTATATAATATACATTATATAATTACATAATATCTGAATATTTCAAATTAAAAATAGTATAACATAATTTTAATTAAACAAGAACTTTTATTATTAAAATTTAATATCGTAAGAGAAAAATAACCTACGTAATATTATTTCATATTTTATGTGAAATTGTTTTATCATAATTATTTTTTATAAATTTTTAATTAAAAGTAAGGCGAGTTTTATGGAAAATCTATACGCTAAAGAGAGAAGCATACAAGAAGTCTAGAAAAAGATTGTTTACTTCGGTTTTATAAAATAATTAAAAAATGTGCGTATATACACATATATATATATATGATATTGAAATGTTCAGACAGAAAAACATGATTGATCAACACAGCAAAAAACTTTTTCATGTCGCGATGATGAACGCGACACTTGCGCGCAGCGTGCAAAAAGACGTGATTCAAACGCACGTCGCGTCCTTCTAATTCCCAGAGTCAACCGAGAACGATCGTTTTCAACGGTGCCGTGAAAATTCGGTCGGCGAATTCCCCGTGCGCTTTGAAAGAAACTTTTCCTTATCCTATTATCTTCCCCCTCGCGGCTCTGCAACCGTCCACGAGTGACCCTTAAATTTCGTTTTCGCAGAACGGGGTTCGCATGAAAACCGTTTTAAAGTGCCGAACTCTCCATGAAACTTTTCCGCCTCTCTTCTCAGGTCTGCCTCTAGTGATGGCTGCGGAATATCGCTCGTCTTTTCCGCTTTCCACGCACGCGCGTTGTTCGCGTTGACTCGATATACACACATCGAACTTTATATTGCCACTAAAAATGACCCAAGATAGTTAGCGAGACAAAGGCAGAGCACGGCAAACCGCAAGTGCTCCTTTCGCTTATTACGATTGTAAACGATCGGCTGTACTCTCTTCGGTCGTCGCGCTGAATCTGACTAAGCGCGCTGCAGTACGCGGCTAATAGTCGGTAAAATTTTCCTCTAAACGAATATTTGAGTATCACGCGCTCGGAGCGCTATGGGCTTTTCAAACGACGCGGGAATCTAACTCGCGGAACTGCGAAATCTCTCTTCGAGGGATATTAGTTGAATCATATACATAGAGGAACCATGTTCGAAATAAACGATTGTTTCGTTGTTGCGTCTTGTAAATCACGACTTTAGTTTTAAGTTTTTTTTAGATCTACACAAGTGATATATAGAGCATATCACTGTTATTTATGTACAATCATGCTTGAAGTGATATATGATGGAAAAAATATAGTAACACACCGTATTTTAAAATGATAAGCGGCTACGACATTCGCTCAGACATTTTTCGCGAAGCAGTCTCAGCGGTGAATTCTATTCTTCTAAAAAACTCTGACAAAAATCCAATCTTTTCCGAAGAAAATTGTGACGGCTGCGTTTCAGTCTGAGATGGAAAGAACATCTGTAAATCGCGGATATTATCACCTTCGAGAAATGTCAGTATCTCCGTTCACGCTCTTTCGCGTACGACTATTTTTCCATTCTTCTTTCTAAAATTGATTCGTTGGCAGAGTAATTTATCCGCATCGCCGATAACGTCAACTATCGTAAATATTGCCAATTTTGTCATCGCGACTGCATTTTTGCGAGTGATTTATAACGACAATATTACGAGCGCGTTCCGCACGTAATAAAAATCGATCTATCTGACACGCTCTGATGTTTCATTAAAAGTTATATTTTATTCTCATATACCAGAACGCGCCACTGTACATCACTCGCGCGAAACTAATTCGGCACATTTTGTGTGCCGAACAAGATGCGTTCTTCATTCATAACGTTTGATACATACAGCCAGTTATTAGAAATTATAGTTGACATTGCGAATTACGATAGTTACGCATATACATACGCATATACATAACATTGCCGTATCGGGTTAAATGCAACGTGAATTGTAAAACGTTTTCGCCGAGCGATACAGTACAACGTACTAATTTGCAGAGTGCTACAATCACCATTGTTATTACACCGATTGTAACGGGACGCTTAATCATGGTATTTCGTGTGCGTTTCGCGATACTGCGAAACACACACGATAAAACGGAACTGACTGAATATCGAAACTATGTCGCATGCACTTCGGTGCCAGAAGGATGACGTAAACGGAGTAATTAATAATAACGAGAGAGAGACTAAGTAATTAGTAAACTAGCTTACTGTGACACAACAAATTAGCTTTCTGACACGCTCGGAATCTGCATCGACTCTTTTCGTTTTTTCTTTTGCAAATATATCTCGGGAGGAGACGTAGCTGAAAATGAGTGAGAGAGAGAAAGAGAAATGCTTCTCGGACAGAGAAGCGTTTTATTCGTTCATTAGTCACATAGACCAGATTGAATTCCTCTCTCGGAGTTTTCTTCCTCGGGATACGATTGCAGAAAGGAGGACAGTGGGATGAGGATGAGCTGAGGTTACGAGAAGATTCTTCGTCTCCAAGGTTTTACGACCGGGAGGAACCTAGGGTGAAAGTCAATTTTTCCGAGGATTTTCATTAGTTAGGCTGAGCCTGTAAAAATCGAAGAATGACACAACTGTCCCAGACAGAACGCGACAGTAATTGACGATCTTCTGATTGATGGCTGCGGAACTAATATATCTGCATGCTCAGTATTATAAGTAATTAGAAGTTGCTTATTAAATTATATAATTCGTATTCTTCATAATCATAATCATAGTAATGTTTGAATCAAAATAGTTGTCATTTTTGTATTCCAATTTTAGAACTTATTTAATCTGTAATTAGTCAGATATTGATCATTAAAAACATTTTTTATTAATTCCAGATAGATTTTTCTTAGTCTTTCATAGCTGATATAACGCTTTATTATCACTGTGTTCATTAAAAAAAAAAAAAAAAAAAAAAAAAAAAAAAAAAAAATTAATTGAATTCTTCTGCCTTTAATAAAGTGAAACGATTTCAATCGACAAAGTTGTGCTTGCAACGCGCAACGCCGAATGCGAGATATCGGAAAGCCATGGGAATTAATTGACAAGCGAAACTCGCCCACGTCTCTCTTTCTCTCTCCCGTGTGCCGATGCATTTCTGAATTCGAATTCTGAAATACTCGTGACACGCACGTACACACTTTAAATCGGCGAGAGGGTGTGCAACGGTGTCGCGACCGGGCTGCTGTCAGCCCCGCGTATGATTTATTGCCGGCACGAACAAGCTCCTCGTAATTTACGCACCCCCGCGTCCCTTCAACTCTCCCAGCCTTCGATGTTATTTCGCGAAACGTCCAAACAGTCGCGCGGTCGTGTAACGTTGACGCGACGAAAGGAACAATTCGCCTCCCATTCGCGGCGTCACATATCCGTTCGGGCTCGTGGTTCGTTATAATTATTCCGCCAAGTTGATAATTATGACATCTACTAGAAAGCCGTCGCTCATCGCGGATGATTAATAACGTCAATTTTTATATTACACTGAAATCGATTAATAACGTAATGAGTAATAACGAAGTGTCACGCTACTGTGACTAATTGATTTTTATATCAACGATATCGATAACTTATATGTTATAATGACTGTTAAATGTTATAATGACCACGTGTATGTATGTATGTACGTATGTATGCATGTATGTGACACGTGTGTATGTATTGTTATGTTATAGAATAATTTAACAATGTCAGAGATGGTAATATTATTAACCACTTATAACAATTATTATTATTATTAATGTTAATAATTGCTTAATAATAATTGTAATAATCATCGATTTTAATAATAATCATTTGTAATAATTAATATCAATTTTAACACGATAATCATGTGTGACAATAATTGATGACCATAAGTACGAAAATAACTCCGATCATATTGACCGAAGCGATAGAAGAAACAAAATATACGACAAGGAAATGAACAATTGCTATATCTGTCATTAAGACTATTCTTGTGTTCGGGCCGTTCCCGCCTAAGTTGACCTCGCGAAACATACGCGATTCTTTGTTGACGATTACAAACGTTCTTCTTCTTCCTCAACGCGCAATCCTCTTTTCTAAATTAACCTCTCCGACTGCACCAACTCACACCACGGTGGAGTCCATTATCGTCGCGAATATCGACCCTCTCTCTCGATGAGGGGTGGATCCTTCTTTCTTTACGACGGCGGTTTTGGCAACAAGCTCGTCGTAAATTCGGCGGATAATTCTTCTACTCTGGCGCTAACCTACATTACGAACGATTTATTGCAGTTTATAACTTCACGACGTCTTTCGACGACTAAGTTTAACTTTGTGAGTTCTGCAAATTCGGAGTCTATACGTGCTTGCCAGGGAACGCGAGCATCTTCGTTTTGAGAAAAAAAAACTGTCTCGCGAAACTAAAAGCTATCGCGATCTCGCGAGATCTCGGTAAAAACCGCGACACATTATCGTCGGCGCCAAATTGTTAACAAATAAATTAAATACAGCAACTGCTCGAGACTTCTGACACCTGGTGCGCAAAGTGACAAGTAAAGTAAGCGAGTTACATAATACATACGATTATTTGTACAAAACGCACTCGCATTTGTCGAGATAGATTCAAGTTAATGAGAAGTTAAGCTATATAGAAATTACATATACAACGCTTAAATATTCGCGCATAATACATAACATTCCACGCGCATCTACATTGCATTTGCACCGGTAACAAAACGCGTATTATTATGCTATGTCAGCTTTCTGAATTACTATTCATCTTTACTGACGGGCGGCATGCAAATCTATTTCCGCACTGTACCAAGAGAGAAGGTGCAACTGATCCGCATCAAAATCTGTTTCTAATTACTATACAACGGGATACGACACAATTGGATTAAATTTATAGAAATATCCTGACACACATTCGCAAAGAAAATATTTTTATTTCTTCAAATTGATCGCGGGAAGTACGTTGCTTCAATTGTCACACAGAATTTATTTTATCTGCCACTCTCATAATTGTGCAATTCAGCTACTGCTCGCAGCCGCGATTGCATCGTCATAATTCCCCGCGCAAACCGGCTCAAGAATCTAGCTTTAGCGGTTTTAGTAATCCGGTTTGACAATGAAGTGAGAATGACTATTCGCCGACGCGTCTCTCTCTCGTTAGACAATCCCGCCTCTTGTGAAATTCATTTCCGGAGAGTATGCGGGATTCACCGCCGCGGCCGGGTTTACCGCCGGCTTTAATTCCTTTTTTGCATGCATTCTCGCCGACCACTCATTTTCTCGCCAGCTCGCGCAAGATATGACAAAAACGAATTCGATCGCGCGGCAGCGCGGAGGAGAACACCGATGAAGAAGATCGGAGCGAAGACGCGCGACCGAACGTGTAAGACTCGCCCCCTCTTAAATTTGACACTGAATCCGAAATCCTATTTTAAGCGCCGATCCCTTTAATCCGCGCTGGAAACGGATTATGGAGATAATTTTGCCAAGTCCGCTCACCCCCTTCTCTTCTAATCAGCTTTCATGCATTTACCACACTCGATGCAAAATTCTCGGAATCTTCAACTCTTACGCGTCAAGAGATAGAAATCGCCGCGAATTCAAATAGAAACCTTCATTTCTCGGAATGCTCGAGCTTTCTATACTCATACTAATGCCCGTTAACGACTCGACATCAATCGCAGATGACATCACCGAAAAGAGTCGCTGGACAAAGTAATAGACATAAAATTGCAGAGTATATTTTTGAGAAAACTACGTGGCATTTTACACATAATTTAATAAAAAATTTGAGGATTATCTATTTGTAATATCATCAAAAAAACAGATATAATAAAGCGAATGAATCTTCTACCTATAGATAAAAATCTATCTATGGAATTCTATCTATAGAATCTATAATTTTCCTCCAGTTTACACATTACAGTTTCTGTCCGCAACATCGTAAACGACGTATCGTGCGGAAGCCATTACCGGCAAGCCGGGCCCGATTTCTCCGCAAGGTCGATATCGCTCGTTCACGGTAGAGACGTCGCTTGATCGATATTAATCGCATTCCGCCAGTAGTGACGGCGTTCTCTGATTGACGACGACGACAACGATTAATGCGGATCGTCGGGTTATGCTTCAGATAAACCGGCTGATCCCCTTCCGTGTATGTGTGTATGTGCGTCTCTCTGCGGAGATAGAGAGCGAGCGCGTGTAGAGCGCGAGCGTATTTACGTTTCCCAATTTACGTGGTCAGAGGCGTGAGTGCGCGTGGCTCTCGCTACTTCACGCGCCATCACGCGCACGTGTAGGCACGCGTGTGCGAAACGCGCCTAAGTCGCGCACACACGACCGACCGGACGGAAGGTAGACGAACGGAATTTCCATCTGCTGCCGGTTATCGTTATCGTGGACCCAGCCGCAGATCTCGGGGTCACTCGCAGTTGCACGTCATGCTGAATTTCTCTCTACCTCGCTCTCTCGTCTCACGCGGAATCGGTCGGACGAAGAACAGACGTGAATAATTCATCGAGTTCCGACCGCACTTTCGGTCGTCGCTGAGCTCGCGGGGAACAATCGTCTCCCTCCCCATCGCCGTTCCCATTCTTTTCGTTTTTTCCCCTCGCCCCCCTTTTTGTTGTTTTCACTTCTTCGCTTTTGGAATTCATAGTTCGTTAGCGTCGTCCCAAACAGAACGCGGCCGGCATGCATTCTTCGTTAACCGCGAATGCACGGTAGTCACCATCGAGAAGAATTGCAACTCTACGACAGCAGATTGAATTTAACGACGCTATCGTGACTCGACGCTCCGCAAGTGAGCGTCTCTTTATAACCGGATCAATGTCGCTAGTTTAGTCGAGTAATATGTCGAAGTTTTCCTCGTGTCGACCATCAATTTAGTCTAGCTCATAGGTTTGTCAAACTCATCTTAAAAACTTTTGTAAGAATAAATGAATCGTAACCGAATTCGTCAAATAAATATAAATATATATACACACGAGCTTAATACTAATCTCTTTTTTAATAATAAAACTAATTTATATTAATATAACAATTAAAAATTATTATATACTACATATAAATAATATAAATATTATAAATTAATAATAACTTTTAATATAAAACTTTTATACTATAAAATAAAATTTGTAATTTTTATGTAATATTATAATGATTTTAGAGAGAGGGAAAAATTGTATGATTTATAATTCAATTTTATTATAATAAACTTTATATAAATATATGTATATTAAAGTAGCAGAAATATAATTTTTTTATGTGATATAAGATCAAACAAAGAGACTATAAAATCACTGTTGTGTGTGTGTGTGTGTAAGTTGAGAATAATTTATTGAATCTGTTTACTTAGTGAAACATTTCAATCTCTGTTTATTTTATCAGTCTATACACAAACAAAATGACAAAGTATAAAATACTATCGTCTCTGAAAATGGAATAAATATATGTTTAACTAAGTGTATATTGTGACAACCAGTGACATTAAATGTCACTGTTTGTCACAGTAACATAAATATTGTATTTTTTTTTTATTTTACATTTGATCTGATGTTCGAAGTGTTTTCATATGGCAAAATCATATATGAAGCATCCAATATTCCAGTACGATATGAATCGCCTGGCCGATCATAGTCATGATCTACAACGCGGGAGACACGAAAGTTCGTCAAAGAGCAATTCGTTACACATCAAATTATCTTTCCCAATCCACAGAGCTATTGACAGAGAAAGAGATAGAGAGAGAAAGAGAGAGAAAGAGCAGTGCTATATACGGAACAGCTGGTGCAACCAGATATGCCGGCAAAACATTTTCACCTCACTGAATTGTCAACGACATCGCGTGCGCGCCGCGGCTTAATCCGCGTCCAGCTTTTTCCATTCGTTTCGTTTGCAGTACGGCAGACGTATATCGATTATGTTCGCCGTTTTCAAAGTGGCTTCGTTTGCCGCAATCGCGGGACCGCGTGTTTTTCCCCTGATACATACGGCGAGGTTCGCGGCATAACTGGCTTTTTTTAATGACAGTTTCGCTGAGTCGATGGCGCGATATCGTCACGGGTCTCGTTAGCAAATTCGATGATGGGGCCCGCCGTTACTGTCATCGATCCCAAAATCTCGTTATGCTTCGCGATATGGTATCGTCGAAAACGAAAAAAGAATGGCTACGTCTCTTTCGCCGCAAGGTAAAAATATTGCGTGGTTTTGCAACGGATATATTTCATATATCCGCAGATAACTTCGGCTTTCGTTAATCCTGCTTTTAGAAGTCGACAGCGCCGTCTATCTTTGGTTCTCTTCAAAGTGATATTGAAGTTTAACGAAATTTATGCAATTTCTTATTAAAATAAAGTTTTTAGGGAAAAACAGGAAATATAATTTATTAGAAAAATAAATAAATTTGAAATATATTTATTTGAAATATATCAAGAACTTGCTACTATTAAGATATTTCGAGAAAGGAAAATTTATTTAGCACATCTGAACTAGAGAAATACAAAATAGAAGTATTTCTCGTGTAAGAATTGTCAACAACGTTTGTTCGAAAAAACTAATTTTTTCACAAAGTCTTTACTCACAGTTTTTACTTACAAGATGTATGTTCTCGACGATGTGTTACGCTTACAATATTCACGTTTATAACGTTTAGGACTGACCGGTGCGACTTCTAATTTATAATTATCTCAAATTCTGTTCGAGAACAGTTTTTATAAGCTTAGCATCGGCTGTTATTTACTGGAAAAATATCTTTAGATTTTTTCTTTTTGAACTGTTTAAAAATATCAATGAAAATGTCACTAGTTAATAAGCATATCATAATTTGATGCATAAGATATATTAGTTATCAAATAAGTGACATCTTAAGATAAAATGTGATAGAATCTGACAAGGCGACACGTGTCTGACGGTCATATTTAAAAATATTATTAAAGAAATCTGATTGTGTGTGTGTGTAAATATATATTATAAAACAAACTATTTTATCTTTATATATAAATGATAAATAATATAATATTGAAATAATACTATATATATATATAATAATATAGCTGAGAGAAAGAGAGAGAGAGAGAGAGAGAGAGAGAGAGAAAGAGAGAGACATGTGATTTTATTTCTTTGAAGTTTCTCGTGTCATTATCAAACAAAGTAAGTATATACTCGATATTTTAACAGATTTACAAAGATTTTGAGCAGTGGTTTCTTGAATAATGTCTTATTAAACGATTTTGTTGGTGTTATGTGATGAAATACAACAAGTCATATACATACACCGTCTCTGATTTAAAAAACAAAAATCGAATGCGCAAAAATCCTCTTCCAAAATCGGTCGTTGTCGAGCTCGCGCACGTTAACTCTCTGGACGGCTGATTTTAATCCGTTAAATGCCATTTCCTTGTACACGTCAGCTGCGAACCGATGAGCTTCAGAGGCATCGAATGTCCGGCGTTTCGCCCGCCATTTACTGCCGGGAGCTAGCTCGCCGTTCTCGAGTGCTCTCTTACGCTATTCCGCGCCGATTGCATCGGATTCGCGTTTGCGCCTATAAAGCGATGCGTCGCTCATGTCTGCGAGCCCGAAATGCATTCAATTGACCGAGTGATAAAAATAAAGGAAAAATCGGAATTATGAAAATTTGACTCGTTGTCGAGCGAAAATGTGCTTGTCATTGAGCATAAAATGTATGATGACGCATACCAAATAACATCTATTGTTTAAGATATTGATGCAGCTTCACGTGTTAAACTCTGTTAAAGCATTTACGATATCATATATATCATATATTTGATGACATCGTATCAGTCACAACTAATAAATCATGACACGTACTTTGAAGTTGGTACGATAGTTCATCTACGCCGAATAGCGAATCTCTGGCGCATTGTGAAACCATGAGAAAGGAATAAAGTTGCATTCATTCGCTCGTAACTCACGCGATATACATCAGCAAGTATTCCATAGTCCTCGTTGCGTACATGCACGTCAGATGACAATCCCTCGGCCAGAATGTGGCGGGATAATATTTCGTAGTTTATCCGCCATTGGACTCACGTGGGTTGGAAAAGCCCCGAAGGGCCGTTCATTACGTTTGCACCGAGTGTTCGTCGCTATCCGCGAGATATCTCTGCGTCATTCCAACAAGAGAGATAGAAAGAGAAAAAAGAGAGAAAGAGAAAAGAAAACGCGGATACGAACAAGAGAAAAAAAAAGGGATATTTGAGAGCGACGCGAGCGAACATCCTCGGTGCGAGGGACTTTTCCCTCTGCGAGACTCGTAAATTCTGGTGTTGCGGTGTGTGCGTTCGTAAACTCGTTTTTTTTTCGCGGCCGAGGCGTGACGCTGCGCCCGGTTATAATTAACATAGGATGATGCGCGGTATAAATTACAATTATACTTGATTTACAAGATGCAATAGTCGCGAGTTGGATAGTCGCGCCTCTCTTCGCCGCTGATCCTCCTTTCGCGTCTTCGTCGCTCTCTTCGTCCACCACACTTCGCGCTTTTAAAGCCTCTAATCCTCCGGGATGATATCGTCGTTTATTTTTGCGCACTCCGGATGACCCTTTTCACAGAGTACTACTGAATAAACATATCCGCGCCAAACCGCGCCGCGTTGCGTGCGCCGCTCGCTGTCGTATTTAAAGGCGATGTTAAAAGTCTTGCTTTGCAACGCGTTTGCATTCTCACGTTGCACCAACGCGTCGCGCCAGTCGGTTGCACTGTGTGCATAACGCTTTTCTATTTCGTATGTATTCCGACTTACCATCTACAAAATGTAACAAATGTAACAAATCTTTTACGGCTTTTATAAAATCAGTTACGCGTACGACTTTTTTTTGCAAAAATTCAACTCCAGCATTCCGAGAGCAAGAAATTCTAATAGAGAAAAAATATATTGAATTTCAGACTATTATATGACTTTATCATAAGTTTTTTTTAAATAGAAATATTTTACAGAGTAATTTCGTTCAAAGCTTTTTAGAAAATTACGGAGGCTAAATATATATGTATCTTGTTTCTTGTAATCGCGACAAAAGAAATTTAAAGAAATGTGCGAGAACCTTTCCAATTTCGTCGAGAAATCCTGACGATCTTTCCCGTAATACAAATTCGTAACTAGATCCAGATAGCCGAGTAAAGCTGAATCTAAGACACGTCGTCGGGGTTTCACAGAAACGGTTTGCATGTCTGAAAATGTATGTGCCAGGCCGTACCGAGTCACGTGCTAGTCAACGACAGCGGGAGTCCTCTTAATTATGCCACCGAGTTCTGCACGAGACACAATATAGAAGTTTAGGTTAGGTTAATAATTTCAGCTGTGCTGAAATGTGCATGCCGAACTTCTACAGAAGAATTCAGACGGTACCAGGGATGCCTTTAGGTCGTTATTGTTATCACGCTAACAAGAAACGTGTCGCACCTGTCTGGAACCGATTTGACTCTCCTTGATATATATCGTGTTAAACACAAAATTATAAGTGACTCATAATTTGTTTTTATACGTGTTTTATATTACAAGAGTTTTATATTACTAAGCGACAGCAAACTCTTAAATGATAGAATGCTATTAAATGTAAAGTATGAATCGATCTTCACAGACAGTTTAAGTGTTTTCTTATCACAATATTAGATAAATTCATACCGTATTTATTTGAACACAACCATTGATGTAAATGTTAATTGTTGCGTAACAATTATTTAGAAGTTAATTGTTGGAAATTTTCCAATAAATAGAAACAGAAACGTTTTAGCATCATTTACCAAAATTACCACGTATTGCACAACGCAGTTGCATTCTGTTACGCAATCGCGACACGCAAAAACGTTAATGCAAAAGAATTTATATATGTTGAGAGTGTGAGTTCCGTGTACTTGTGAAATCGCTTCGTCTCCGAGCGAAGAAATGTCTATCCTTTAGCGTCTGCTGATCGTTTTCGTCAATTCGCAATAGTCACGCACACCGGCGGTACCATCGCGGGACAATATCAGCGTTTTTATTACGGCAGCTCTGGTAATCCAAACGAGTGAACCTCGAAAGCGGACGTGCCATTATACGCGGTTAAAGCAATTTCCGGAAATCCCTCGTGACGTTCGACAAATGGACTGCAGTCATAAATAGTTTCTGCAGTTACAAGATAAAGTACAAGAGATGATCCTTCCGTCTCGTTCGTTCTCTGACACTTTTGTCAAAGATTAATGTGCTTTTTTATTATTATTACAATACTTATAAATGTGTCTATTTCTTTTTGAAAGTCTACTACAATGTATGAACTGCACGCGCATTTAAAGTGCGTTCGCTTTGAGCGCTTACGCGCTTTGTGAGCGTCAATCCATCTTTGTTTTACATTTAAAGAGCAATGAAGACGGACTGATGCTTATAGTGCATAAACATTCAAAGCAAATGCATTCTTAGTAGCACATTTATCGATAAAAATGAAGTGAGCCAATATCTGTATCAAAATTATTCTCGCGTTATCAAAATTATGAAAGTTTAGGAATGTTGATCCAAAAATAATAGAGAATCTTGTTTCTAATATTAAAATAAATAAATAAGCCATGATTTTTTACTTTAATTAAACATGAATTTGTTAAACATGTAAATGCACATAACTTAAGTAGTAGTACAAACTTGAGTAGTACAGCAAAGAAAGAATATATTTAAAACACTCATTAATTAACGTACTTTATAATTTGATTACATAAGGATTATTAATAGGAGTATTAATTTGATACGTCGAATGGCATAAAGACATAAATGTTTTGTAAAGAGTTTGTCATTTAAATATTCATTACTGTTACATATAGATTTTTTGCTCATAGTTTTTATTTATTGCGAAAATTGATAAATATATACATACACGTATCTATGTGAGAGAAAGTTTTAGATTTTAGCTCGGAATCTTAAAGTTCCTTATCGCTTTTGTTCCGAAAATACAACAAAATTTATTTTATTTTTTCTTTTAACAGTTTACATAGAAAATAATATATTAGACCAAAATTAAACAATTATCTGTAGATGATTTAGTAAAACACTCGTTAACTTATGAATATAAATAAATTTTAATTATATTATAATCGGGTAAAATATCGCTCTTATATACGTATATATCAGAATAAATATTATTGATTGATTAAAGAATCAACCAATAGATGACCGCTGAAAAGAAAGACACATAACAATTTAAATAAACAATTGTATTTACTCGTTGTATCTTTTAAGATTTATACAATTTAATGAAATATATCTCTTTACACTGTAAAGAAAGCAAACGAGGAAATAAGAGAAAAAGAAAAATTCCACAGTTTCAGTCCACTGACTTTACTGAGTTTTTCTGGAGTCGCGGTTTATCAGAGACGAGCGTGCAATAACTGAACTGCTTTCACTTTCCGTCGAGGCACGAATTGACCACGTTCCGAAGTCATGTAATAATGGGAAAACGAGAAAGCTGTTCTTTTTCGTTAGTAACGTAATGTTGTTATTAAAACATAATTTTGTTATTATGGAGAGAACATACAATTCTCTAATATTTCAAATTATTCCTCCACGTTACTCTATACAAACACATTTGTTGTTTACAATGGTATAAAATCAACCTAGTAAGAACGCATTGTTGTAAGAACGCAATTTGCTTCTTATCTCTAGATAGATATATGCATATGTAACGTGTCTACTGATAATTTTTATCTATTCTAAATACTTACAGATAAAGATAATTACGTCTTTTTTAAATATAAAATATCATCATACATATACAAGTAAACACTTATCTCATATAAATATACATACATATATATAAAGACCACAAGAGAAGAACTTGATAAGTTATATTTTCATAACTTTTTTCTCAAGAATTTCTCGCTTTAGATAATTAAAATACTCCATTTTAACTACCAAATAACAACAAAAACAGAAAGTCGAAAAAATAAACTTGCCAAATTCTTTTCTTGTGATCTTCATATGTATAATGAAATATATATAAATATTATATATTATATAATATATAAAATAACAAATAATGAGAACTATAATAATGAACTATATAATAATGAACTATAGATTACCAAAATTTGGTAATCTCAACCAAAATTTGGTTTCCAAAACACTTTATTTGGTTTGATTTACCAAATTTTGGTTATCTCAACAAAACTCTTTTTTCAGTGCGTATTAAATAATCTCTTTTTAAATTTATCTCTTTTTAACGTAGTCACGTGTGATATGCTGAATAAGCATAAACTGACAAGCTGTGTCATTTTAAAGCAGTTAAATTAAGAAGTAGAACATACAAAAAATATCGTTATCTTTAATTAATATTATATAAAAACTTAATTCGCTTGAATATTAAGATATTAAAATAACTGAATTAATTGACATAGTATGATAGCGCTTCTTTTTATATTGTAGACAGAGATTATAGCCTACATCTATCTAGACTCAAAATTAGCAAATAAAGAAGCATCGACTCATGACATGAGCCTTATAAGCAAGAGTATGCTCTCGGCTGAAGGCAGTTGCGTGTTGATTGTTCGTTCGGCATAGTGACATATATGTATATCGTCTTGTATTACGTAACTCACTTAAATATTACAGAATAAGATGACTAAAATGAGAATAGTGACGTTTTGGATAACTTGTTATTTATGCATCGCTACATCAATAGAAGCTGCAAGAATTCTGGCAATTATTCCGATACCGTCGTACAGTCACCAAATTCCTTATCGACCGATATGGACCACACTGAGCCAGCGAGGACACGAAGTTGTCCTTTTGACAACAGATCCGATAAACGATCCTAGTTTAACAAATTTGACAGAAATCAGTTTTAAACATGCGTACAAGCTTTTTAAAGAATTGAACATAAATTTCGTCAATAATCTGCACGGTGCGTATTTGTGGTTAGACACGATAAGAGAACAATTGTGGCCAATGGGTCAAGAACTGACGAAAGATATATACGAACACCCTCAAGTGCGTAAGATGTACGCACCGAATAGTGGTGAAAAGTTCGACTTGATAATCATTGAGAATTTGATATCACCTGCTCTCTACGCTTTAGCGCATAGATTTAATGCACCTCTCATCGGCAAGTACAATAAAAACTTATCTCAAAATAGTCTATTGATTACTAGGATTTTGTGTGCAACTTAATAAAATATTAGCTAATATATAATATTTCTTGATATAAAATTATTAAAAATTATTATTACGCACGTATATAATATACATAAATGCATAAACATTTACTTGAGATCTTTATCTTGTCACTTTTCTGTTACTTGAGAAAATTAATTTTTATATTTTGTGCGCTCGTTCGCAGGCGGAGCGTCATTAGAAATCTGTGGTCATTCTCATTACCTTCTTGGTTCACCTGTTTTGCCGTCGCATCCTTCGACATGGGAAATGCAATACGACATCGGTTTCAATCTTCCATTGTGGCAGAGAACAAAGAACTTTATTCGGCTGTGGTATCATATATATCGCGTGATGCACGAATTCTATCCCGCGCAACAAGCGATAGCAGAAAAATATCTTGGAAAAAATATACCGGATATCACTGATATAGAAAGAAACATGAGTCTTGTTCTTGTCAATCAACAGGAGATTATCTCGTTTGCCAAACCGAGGACGCCAAATATTATACTATTTGGAGGTTTTCATGTTTCAAGTAAACTCGCACCATTGCCAAAGGTAATCAATATATTTGACATGTTGTTGAAAGTTTTTAATATCATTGCCTATACTTTGGTTCAGACTGTGACATTATTGGCGTAATTATTGAATATATGCATGTGTATTTGTTCGTCAACACATGTTATTAAAAATGTTGTGCTTCGTATAAACACAGCTTTAAATTTAATTGTTCAAAACTATCTTGTCTCAAAGAAATATGAATCAAAGTAATAAATAATAATAATTTTATTTCAGGATTTAGAGGAATTTTTAGCGAACGCACCGAATGGATTTGTTTACGTGAGTCTCGGCACAAATGTCGATATGTTATCATTTTCTATGCATATTCAAAATGCGTTTATTGATGTATTTACAAAGTTGCCGTATAAAGTTGTTTTGAAATTGAACGGCAAAATTGCAAATAAAACTGACAATATTTATATTGCACCATGGTTTCCTCAACAAAGTATTCTTGGTAAAACTATAAATATAAAAAAACCACTTAATGGCGATAAAGTTTTTAATAAAAAATGTAACTTATGTAAAACATATTTATTTATAGCGCATTCGAACATTAAATTATTTGTATATCAAGGAGGACTTCAAAGCACGGAAGAGGCTGTTCATTATGCAGTACCGCTCATAGGTATACCGGTATTAGCCGATCAATATGCTCAAGTTTTCAGAATGGTATATCTTGGTGTTGCAAAATATTTACATGCTATGGAAATATCGAAAGAAATTCTGAACTCAACTATAATGGAAGTGATAAGCGATAGAAGGTAATATCATCTTTAATAAACATTGCTTTATTTGAAGCAGATTCTATTTCTTGGATATAACACATTAATTTCTTTCAGCATTAATAGTTTTTGTAATAAAAAGTAAAATAAACTTTTAAGATAATATATATTTCTCTTTATGATATTAATTATATTTTTTGTAGATATAAAGAAAAAATGCTCGAAATTAAAGCACTGAGTAAAGATAAACCATATGATCTCTTAGAGAACGCTATTTGGTGGATTGAATTTGTAATTCGTCACAAAGGTGCTTCCCATCTTGTTAACACTATTGCTTATGAGCCTTGGCATCAAAGATACGATAGAGACGTTATAGCAGTTCTATCAATTGCCACATTTATAATTTTAATTTGCGCCTTAATATTTATTTATAAACTAGCCACTACATTAAGGTCATTTTATTCTACTTTGCAATTAGAGATAAATACTAAGAAAGAAAAAAAAATTAATTAACTAGGTATATAAGATACTGATATTATGTTTATATATATGTATTATATATATTTATATATATTTTTATATATTGTCATGTCTTATTTTTATCTACATAATATTAAAATTATGTGTGAAAAATTAAGATATAACATTTTATATATTGAAACAGTTGTGAATATTTGCAAAATCAAATTATTTAACCCGTCGTCACCACACCTCAATCCAGTATACGTTGTCACCACACTGGTGCAATTTTGCACTTCGCATGTTTGAAGTTTAATAACTTTCCATTAATGGGGTAATAAATAATTTAAAACTAGTAAAAATAAAGATACACGCGGCTTGAGTAACGCACAGACTGATTCTTAAGAATTTTCGTGACAAATTCTTGTGTTTTGAGACGTAAGATTCAAGATCTCAGGATTGACTGAACCAATTTAATTCGCATTTTTCGCAATCGAAAGCTCGTAATGACATTTATTAAGACAGGTAAGGTTAAATTTTTGAATAGAGGTATAATTGACGAGATATTTTGTATCAAAAATTTAGCGAGGAAAAACTCGGGATAAGGTATACGGT
>QVNZ01020293.1:0-35111 GCA_014825645.1 Pseudomyrmex dendroicus
AAAACGGTAGAATCCACAGCACGATATCGAGGAACATTTTGTCTGTAAAAATAACGCCAATTACTCAGTGTGTCACAGCACAGTGGCTGATATCGCGGTTTGGAAAAACTTGTACTCAAAAACACTCACATTACACGTAGGTAAAAATCATTTAAGTGCGTTTTCATTTCAAATAAATTGAAACGCATGAGATGAATAATACATACGTGTTTCAATGTGCATTTGACAAATTTTTGCTGAAAAAGCGTGAACAGTGGTAAATTGAAACATTTGTGGTCTACGTGTAATGGAGAGTTACTCAACATCAATAATCAAAATGAAAGTTCATGTTTCATTGAAAAATACAATTATTGTAAATAAACTATGGCTTTACAAATATCTGAATCGTTTTTCACAGATTCGACTGAGTCTTCGAAATAAATAATAAACTAAACCTATTGTGTGAGTTTTGATACTGGATATCATCGTGCTAGAAAAATACATTTTTGCGATGGATATAGATTGATATTAAAAAAAAAAGAAAAAATAATTTTTCGTTATTTATTGTCAGAAGAAAATTTCGCGAATTTTAATAATAAAGTTGTGAATACACAAAATGCATATAAAAATATCAATTTAAAAACTACGTTGAGACACTGAGATATTATTTTTTCAGAAAAATTAATTAGAATCTTTTTTTAAAGATGCAAATTTGTATATAAATAAAATAATACACTTCATTTTTTTTCTCCGAATACTCTGATTTCCAATATCCAATCATTATTGAGACATCATTTGGCTCGACTAGTGCGCAGCAAGGATAACCGAAGGCGAAGTCATTATCGTCGAAATGGAAATCGGACTCTTCGGTAGAATGCACTCGAGCATTCGAGACAATTTTTGCCGAGCAATTGTTACACCGACACATCGAACCCTCATTCACGAGCAACACCGTGAATAATATATATTCTCGCTTTATTCGCAATTACTCGGACGTCGAATATACGTCGCGTCATCGAAAAATTTCGTTCGATTTGTCATTCGGAGAGGTGAGAACGGGCAGAGCTATTATTGTCGGCGCCCGCATGATTTCTCGGAACACGCACGGCTCGAAAAATCTCGGTGTACTCTTCTTCTTCTAGAAGACGTATTTGCACACGAGGCAACCCTTCCCTTCCCTCTTCCCCTATCAATTTCCGGGGAAATGCCCCCAGGACGTTGCCGCGGTGGCTTGCCGACCGGTGGTGTGACGAATGGATAATCGAAACGTCTCGACGCGAACGAGAGATTACTTCAAATATTCGTTCAGCTTCTCGCAGTCCCATCCTTGATCGCGCACCGATCTGGCGGATTCCTCGGAGCTATCCTGAGCGCGACGTAGCCTGCGTCTTCTCTCGTACTCGCTGTACTTCTCCTGGACGGCTGTGTTGCAGATGTGAATCGTCTCGTGATAGTTGGAGAAAGTGTACGGCTTGGAGCTGAAGCGAAGAAGCGCTTCTCTGAACGAGGAACGGATAAATTGTAACGAAAGCGAGAGAGAGATACTAAAGTCAACATTTGTTTTTAATCAAATAAAATAAACATAAACAAACTCGAAAAATGAAACCTTCGATATGTTGACGCCAAAAACCGCAATTGATGTGTTGTTTAACAACAAAAAATTTTGTACATTGAATGCTATCGTAAAAGTTGCAACTTTTTACGAATGTAAAAGAACGTTTCGTTTTCTGATACGCCGAAAGAGGATTTTTAATACAAAGTGCATTACTTGAATATCCATATCGTGAGAGGAAAGGTGTTTGTCACCAGATACCAGAGCCTTATGTCAAACTTGGTCTCTTTGACCAAAAGAGGACATTCTGGAATTTAAATAACGCAATTACATTTGACAATGTTTTTCGCGGATGATTTGCATACGAGAAGAGATCGTACCAATGTATTTCTGAACGACGTAGTAGTCCTTCGGTTTCTCTTCGACCTTACGCAGAATGTCTTTGAGACTGTGAGATATAACAATGCCGTTGCCGCAGCACAAATGATTGGGTTTCAGGATCCAGATGCCTCTCATACCGTTCACGTTGTACTGCGGATCGACGGTCTTTAATTTCTCCAGAGTCATCACCGCGATCGAGAAGCATTTCTGCGAGAGCGAGCGATATTGATATCGATTTATGCAGCGGGGAAGGGGGGTTTTGGGATTCCGGTGGGCGCGCGGATGACCGACTTTAATTTCGGAAAGTTGGAATAAATTTATCGAATCGAATCTCTTCAGTTCGCGACGGGATGGGGCCACATTTTGACGGTTGTCGAAGCGAAATTAATTTAATGAAATCGCGGAAACGTCTCGATCGGAGAAACGCGCGCACGAGCGAAAGAGTCGGACGACGACGAATTTCAAGAAGCTCATCCCCGTGCTCCCGCGCCAAAGAAGAAGACTCTGAGACGCGCGTGTGTGCGAGAAGTTCGTTGCCCGTAACGCGAGCAACTCTCGAATACGTGTCAATTGAGCACTTCCTTTGACCGAAGAGCTTCCGGCAGCGACCTTAATAGAGATCGCGATAAGCACGTATTTGGCGCCTTCTGATTTACGAGGAAACTCCTTAGAAACGCCGATGCTGCAATGAATCAACAGACGTCGCGTCTCTTCTCGCGAGGCTGCCTAATTAAACGAGAATTCGCCGTCGTCAAATATTTTGCGATCACGCAAAACATGACATCTGATATACACGATCCTTGACACACGAGACTCGTGAAATCAATAAGTTAAGCATCAGTTAAGCATCTTGTGTACATCTTCTCATCGCTCGCGCGGCTTAGCGTTTCATTATCGTGAGCTTTAATTTTGTTTCATTAGTTAAGGGTTAATGGTATCACACGGCAGTATCTTGGAGCATGTTTAATTCAAGAATGTTTTCGTGCGCTTTGAATAATTAACACAGTTTGGTTTTGTTGCCTACGCTACACTAACACCGTAACCGCGTCTATTATTAGCGCGAGTGAATTGGTTTAGGGAGGGAGAAGATAAGAGGAGGGAGCGCGAAATAAATACTCCACTCTAAAACAATCGATTCGGGACGCTTTCGTCTAAAGAATTCTCTTTTCGTCTAAAGAATTCTCTCGAGAAGGTGAACACAGCAACCGAACACCTTAACGTATAAATTGAATCAAACGAAACGCCACGTATCACTCCGGAGAGGCGCCGCTGCTATTAAGTGCAAGCTGCTAATTTAATTGAAATCCGCGGAGCAACGAAACTGCATGCGCCTGCCGTCGTTATTTCGCAATAACAGAAACAGATTACGTTATGAGGCATTTAATAAAATTATACAATAAAAAAAACACAAAATTTTAGCTCACTAAAATTAATGGATCCAGATCCCTCTCTTTTTCTATCTACCTATCTATCTATCTTTCTCTCTCTATCTCTCTCTGTATTTTACTTGGCGCAATTAATTAATTTAATGCTGGACGTGTGCACGAGAAACGCGATGATAACCGCGATCAAGCAGAAAACGCGCGCAAATGGATATTATTATTAATCGCTCGACCGTGATTTCTCGCGATAATCCGACAGTAAATGAGTTATTATTACGCCAGATGTAATAAGGAAAGTGAACTAGATTGATTAATTCTATTCGGACTGCGAGTTTTTTCGGATTTTTCACACGTCACACGTAATAATAAAATCGAGAAACTGCTTATATTGTCGCGCGTCGCTGCAGTTGACTGCGAGAATTTTTCTACCTTAAGACGCTCGCTATTGTCTTCCGATGAGCACTCGACTCCGGCTCCGTGGTGAAGCGCCGCCGTGAAATCGTCCAGAAAAAGTTCCCACTCCTCGTCGGACGGCTGCTGCTGCTGCTGCTCGCCTTCATCCGCGTCGAGGTCCTCGTGCGTCGCATCGGAGATGAACTTACGACAACGCTCGAGTGCGAACTCCAGTCTGGCGATCGAGATCGCTCGTCGTCCCGTCGTCGTATCGCTCACGAGAATCTCCTCGGCCGCGTTCATGCCGCGAACGAACCACTTGAGCAAACTCGCGGCCGCGGTCAGACGGAAGTCTTCCAGGAAGGCTCGTCGATCCGTGCTCGGGCTGTAACTGCGCGGGTACAGAACGCTGGACACGTTCTCCTCGTGCAGCCAATACGCGTCCGCCAGCGAGCGCGCCATTCCGAGCTGCATATACACACGTGCACGGCAATTCGAGGACGTTTTACTTTATCGAAGTGGAATACGCGACGATAATATTCCACCGCGATTCCGCCTTTTATTCCGGCGACGCTCTATCGAGAATTCAAAGATCGCGCAATGTCGGTTCTAGAAATGATATCACCGCGTAAAAAAACGTGCGATTGCGAGACGAGTGTGTTTGGAAACGCGATGTAAGATGGGAAACGCGATTAAATAAATATATTTCCGGAAATATTAATATTTTATAAAGAGCAATGTTGTGAAAATTTCTCTGAAAAAGTGAGAGAGAAATTCACAAAAGCATTCGAGGTTCAACGACATCCCCATCGGAAGAGAAGGTACCTTCGAGGTGTAAACGAAGGACCTCTGATATTTGTTGAGAATAACATCGGATTGGATGCTCCGATGCCACTCGACGAAATCGTTCCGGCAGTCCCAGATGAAGTCGGGCTGCCTGTGGCGCAGAAGGGCGAAAATCACGGCTCTCTCGTTCAGCGTGCCATCCGCTTGCGTGATATCGCCCAGTGAGTGAGCTTCCAGGTTAGCCGCGGTGCCTAATCGTCGGGAGCACACAGAAAATGGTAGATATTAGCGACGATATTTCATTCTCCGGCATTCGGCGCGCTACCGTATTCCGCCGTCGGTGCGCATTTAACTTTATCGTCCGCAAACAATCTAACCGTAGGGCAACATTCTCATCCTAGTCGGCTCGTATTTGTGCACCCAACCCCGCGCTTCCAGCGCCTCCTTCAGTCTTGGCAGCTCGCCGCGTATGAGGAATATCTTGTGCCTCTGCGCAACGGCGTTGATATTAATCACAAGGATGCGCATTAATTATATCCCCCGCGCGTCTCTCCCATACTTATTAACATTATAAAGATAATAACTCTCTCTCTCTCTCAGAGCGCGCGAAGAGGATAAACAGAAGATCATCCACTCACTCGCCTGTGGCTGATCCCTCGTCAAAGTTACCTTAACAGCGTTTTCCACTTTTGCCTTGATTTTCCAATAAGCCTCTCTTCTCTCTTTGTCCTCGTTGCGGTGTCTCACGGCGCTCGTTTCGTCCGAAGAATCTTTGGTCTCTCGAGACAAACAAGAACTCGCGATCGCATCGCACTCGAATTCCGGCAAGCCGCTGACGATGTCGCTTTCATTGTCGTTCGCGTTCGGAACCGTCCACTTCGGGCTCGTCATCGTCGCGCGAACGGATCGATGGTAAGGATTCACCGGGCTGTCCTTTCTCTCCGGGTCAAGCGAGATGGAGGAAGGCAATTTCCAACTGGATTGAAACTTCTTATCCTGACACGCGGACTCCATTGTGGCGCGGTCCGGTTGGTCGGGTTCCCTTTTAATATCAACGAACGTGCGATAGTAAATTACGGCGATTTGTCGTAATTCGTCAACGTGGCTCGTCATTTATAAATTTATCAGACGCCTGACGTGGCTGCGTCGTGAATTAACGCGACGATCCGTTTTCCCTGCGGCGCGTACGTAATGCGACTTCGACTTCGGGATTAAACTGGAACTCTGTCCCCGGCGTGATATCTCTGCCACTCGATTAACGGCTAATTGCGTTCATTTAGCGTAACGCTCGCGAATATCGTGAGACCGCACGTGTGTGTCTAGGCGAAATGCCCCCTGTCGATAATTGATCCGAGAAGTCCACCCTTTTGTGCGCACGTGGGTATAACAGCGTTTAACGAACTATGCAAACAATTTTGGGATCCGAGTTATGTGTCCGAGGATCGACGCGCGTGGTGTGTTATTGGAGGTTCTGATGTATGCGAAGTGAGTTTGCACGCTTGCGTGGAATGCGTGGTTTAGACCGGGCGAACAAATGTTGACTGATGTTCTTGAACGCGCGCGTACTCAACTGTTGAAAAAGTATAAGCTATTACGTATCAGTTTAAGGTTTCCATTTAACAAACCGATCGCATTTTCAATAAAATTATTTTATTTAATATCTCGCAAATACGCGTATACTTTTTTTTCACGTAATCGCAAACAATAAAATGAATTTCTGTAAATTTCGTGTAAAATCATTTTACACAAATGCATGATGTATATATACACGGTTCCCGCAAATGACAATGTCACCGGGACTGACGGGAGTGAGCGATGACGCGCGGAAGGCACGCTCATTCCGGTTGACAGCGTCACCAGCAAAATCCGAATGTTGCACGCGTGCGACAGGACGCGGACGCGAGGACGATCTCTCGCGTGCATAACAGCGCGATAAATCCCTCGGAGCGTGCGATAAATCGCCGAGTTAAATCGCCGTCGCGCGCTAATACAATTAAACGCTGAAATAACGCCTGCGAGCGTTCTGCCGCGAGTTACGCGCTTGCTTTATGAGCACTAATAATAATGGAGTCCACGGCGCTCTGCATATTTTCTCGCGCGCGTTTACACGCGCGAGTTACCTTCGCGCGCGGTTTTTCCTCGTTTCGCACTGAGAAAATTCGAATAAATTCCACGAAGGAGATTGCGCGATGATCATCTTGTGGATACCTTTTGCGCTTTTTAAAGTAACTCGCGATGTGTCTTCTCTTCGCGCTCGAGGTTAAATCACTGACATCTCGAACGACGGTGAATCGTGCACCGGAGATTTTCGCGACGACTCTCCGACTTGGAATTGCGGGATTTAGCTCATAACTTTTGTACGTCGGCGGAGCGTTGCGGAGATTCGGGGAACGGCGCGAATTTCTATCGGTTGATCACAGACATGTTTCCGTTGCTTTTCTTCGTGCTCGTATCGTCGCCAATGAGAGCGGCTAGATTCAAGCGATTTCCCTCCCTCTCGCGCTCTTTCTTGCTGAATATTTTATTAATTCTTTTCGAGTGCGCATACCACTGCACTTTTCAGAGAGCTTTCAGAGCGAAAGTCGTTAGGTGCGGATGCTTCGAGTGCGGATAAAACGCGCGTTTCTACATACATGAAAAGGAAGCGAGTGCAGTGACTATATCCTCTCTCTTAAACTTCAATTGAATCCTTTTTAACAGTCGCGTAAGAAACTTTCGCGTATGGAAACGTATAAGTAACGACGAGTTGTGTTCGTACATTTTATTTAAATAAGATTCTTACATTCCGCATATAATAAAAATAGAAATAAAAACTTTTTTTAATTTAAAATTCGATAAGTATCTCCGGCAAATTTTAACGTAATTAAGATGTGATAATTCAAGAAGTTTTTAAGAAATTGTTTTTTGCAAAGTTACTAGTTTTTTTAAAATTAAACATATTAATAAATAAATACAGGATATACTGAATATATACAACAAAATTTTATAGCGGATTTTCAAAATTCTTCGTCGAAATACTCGAGCCAAGAACGGAACGACGATACATTATTTTGATCGTTTTCAGTGAGGTAGAACTCGAGAGAGCGCGAACGTCAGAATGAAAATCAGGGCTTCGGCAGAAACTATCGCGGCGTTCAAATTGCATTTCATAATCGAATTCCTTCTTCGGCGATTCGGGGTGCCCCGCTTCTAAATACGGGGGCGCGAAAATTCGCGGAAATAAACGTTCAAAGCGCGTTTTGAACGTTTTACCGCCCCCAGATTTATGACGTCCGTTCCCCGTACCGTATTTATTTTCGCCCCGAGCCCATATACACATATATCCACTGCGCCGCACATAAATTCCATATCTTGCTTCAATATTTTATCGCTGTCGGATTAAAACAGCGCCGAGATCCAATATGAAACGTTTTCGCGCGCCGCACGCGTTACATCGATCCGACGAAACGCGGAATAATAAAACAAATCTATTAAAGCGTGTCCCATATTTCTCGCGGCGTTTATCGCCGACAATGCCGTTGTCGTTGTCGTCTCGAAAATAATACGACGCGAGTGGGCGGAGAAGGAACATCGGCGACATATTCCCTCGACTTTGCACGCGGAATGTTTTTGCGTCGCGATAACGTCTATTATATACCGCCGATAGAATATCGGATTTAGACAAAGCCAGAGAAAGATCCTCGTGAGATGAGGGTCAACAGCACGTTCTTGGATTTTCGGTCGGTACCTTAACCTCGTTCTCTCTGTGTCGTGTAGAATCTACGCTAATATTTCGCGATGTTCTTCTGGCGCTCCCGCTTCTCGCTCTTCCGCGATATAATTAGAATAATGGAAGGTCTAATAGGAGGCTTCTCTATATATGAATAAAGATGTAACTGCGGGGAGAAAAAAGAGGTAGGATAGTTAAAAGCACTCACGGTGCCTATGATGATTAGAGAGAGTGCACCGGGCGCGGTTAACTTGGCCGGTTAACTCTCCCGAGCACGATTTCCCGTGGCTCTCTTATCGTATATCAAGTTTTTCGGCTCGAGATGCGTCTCGGAGACGCAGTGCGGAAACGCAAATGAAAATTAACGAAACAGCGTTATTTGTGCGGTTGCCGTCTCGTTGAATCATTACGGTAATGCACGTTTCCACGACAAAAACGAGTTGCTCTTACTATTCAGACAGAGACTCGTACCGTTAAATCATTCGAATCAACTATCGGATGTTTTAGCTCATACAGTGGCTATTTTACTTCCTGCTTTCTGTTAAATTAATTAATTGCAGATTAATTCTATTCCGCGATGATTTCTCACAATATGCAAACCGATAACAACTTCCACCTAATGACTGATTCACGTGAACGTGAAAAAACAAAATTAACTAGTCTCTCGCTGATAATTATCTCGTGAGCAAATTTCGCAGCGAGCTCCATTAAGCCGCGATAATGTCAGGAGAAAGTGAGGCCGAGAGCTGCGACTACTCAAACGCGTCATGCTTTCTCAATTATACGCGTTGAGCTTATCGCTTTTCGAGAATGCGGGGGATAATAACGACTGATATTGCACGCCACGCGGTGTGTCGATAATTAGTAAACGAATTACGTAGTTAACTTACAATTTTGTTGCGCATGCACGACACCTCGCGCGCGCGCGCGCGTGCTCGCGGTGCGGCCGGGCGACGTGCCGTGCAAGCGAAGTGGCTGTAAATTACCGAAACACAAACTACTTCGCGGTCTATGGACACCGCCGCCGCGTTTATCAAGCTAATGCGCGTTTTCGGCTGAAAAACTTAATCCGTCCGCGCCGTGCGGATTCTTCTGCTTAACGAAGTAACCGGCATAATTCGCGCGTTTCAACTCAGTTTGCTACATATGTTCGCGCTCGTAATTTGCCGTATTAGCGGTGTAATTTTGCACGGCTAACAACGCTGACGCGCGCGCTCGCGCGCGTGAAAATTCCCGTCGGGAAATTATAAATAGTAATAACGCGTTATTTTTTGCATTTCGACGAGTTACATGGTTTGTGAGATTTTACACATAAAGCGCTTGTATTTTCAACCTTTATGCGGAAACTAGCGCATTTTTCGTTTGTTTTGCTCAAGTAAGAGTTCAATTTCCATGTGAATTTATTTATATTTAAACCTTCTAAAAATTTGCGAAGGTTTGTAAAAATTCGACCGAACGTAAGAGCGCGAAGTTTCAAAGACTTCGAAACGTATTCTTTGTACGTCGTCGCGCGTCGTCGTTCCACCAACCTTTTCTTCATGCAATCCACACGCGATGAAGTGTAATATCTCGTGATTCACAAAGAGCGGAAGCGAATAATCGGTCTTTGTAAACATCATCGGGGAACTGCGCACCCGGAAATTCTATTTGTACACAAGAGCGAGTTACACAAACGGTTGACGATACACAACACATCGTCTGATACCGGATGCAAAGCTGTTACTGCCTGCCTTTAGTCGCGATGTGTCATTTGCGATGAAATAACAGCGCAATGATGTTCGATTCTCTTTCGGTGTTACACCACCGCCAAACAGTGTAGCTTACATCGAAACGTGGATAATTCTTTGCGGCCGCAATCGATATAATCAACTTCAGAGTCGAAAGTCATTGCACGCGTCATATAACTCGAGAGTCCGGTGCGTATCAAGAGGCAAGGTATCAAGAGCACCTAACAAAAGAAATAAATTGTTTATGGAATATCAAAAATTTAATGTAGATCGCGTTGATACAAAATATTTTTGTTGCAATAGTACGTAGTACTACTATACTAACAATAAGTAGCATTTTGAGCAGGAATAAGATTTGTCTATGCAAAAACATCATAATATCGCATATCGATATATATATCGATATGTATCGCATATCGATATATCGATCTTCTTTTTGTTTCTAATTGTATTAATAACATAATAACATTTTAATAAAATAACACAGAAACATACATACGTAAACTTGTATCTTTTTCTTTCAGCAATTAAAAGTTTTATTTATTACAACAGAATGCGCTCGCAAGCAAGAATGCGTGTTTAAAAGTCGATGTAATTTCGACGAATTCAATTTTCAGCACGAGAAACGAGAGAAATTCGCGGCAAGCAGGAGAAACATTTACCTTACACTCATGCCACACACAAACATTCATCCCCAACGATAACGGAAGAATTATTTGCATTTAATTAAAATTTATTTATTTCTCTATTTTTTTCTTATTTGACTACAAATTGATACTATTTTCATTGATAATTTTATTTAATTAATTTGCGTGTTTTTTTGCGCGCGTAATTGCTATTTGTATTCGTTCGTCGGAAAATACGTAACAAATTGCTAAAATTATTAAGTGTAAATTTTCTTTGGAAGTATTTAGAATAGAAGTAGCTGATTTTTGTGAAATATTATCAATATGCGATAAATTCTCGTTGCGCCCGAACACTCTCTCCGTAACAAAGCTTTTCTCGCGAAATTTGCATTCGGTTCGATAAGCGGCCGAAAACCCGGATTCGACTGCTTCGTCGAATTCCGTCGACTAACAAGGGATAAATTGCGACGCTCGGAACAAAGCGGAGGTAGGATCACCGAGTTACCGAGTTGAGTCGGATTGAATTCGCTCGAAGGGGACGAAGCTTGATCCCCGAACTGGCGCGGCATGCGAATACAAGAGCTCTCGGAGTTTAGTCGCTGCGCCTTCAACGAAGCGGAGCGTGGAATAAACAGGAAAGGGTACGAAGAATCGAGTCCGGTCGTTCAACGAAATTGTCGGTTGGCGTACTGTCGGAGACAATATTTCTTCCCATTCTTTCTAGAGTGGAAAAAACCCACGTACAATGACGACTTAATCGTAAATTAGGTCGGAAGGCTTCAGCCGAGTCCGTCGCTTAGCTTCGGTCATAAATCAAGATTGTTCACTCGTGACCCGCGAGCGAGCAGACTGCTGATCGATTTCCTCTTCTGTTTTGTACTATTTCCCGCTTCGCACCGCGCGTCGCATTGAAGTGGCACTACATAAAGCGATTGCTTTTCAAGTAACTATAAAGCAATACATCAAAAGATAGCACTTAGATACGTAGAACAAGACATCGACCTAAAATGATTTTATTAAAACGCTGTCATTTAATAAAAAAAATATTGTATAAATTTTAAAAAAGTGTTTTACATTAAAAGAAAAACTCTCACAGTATTCACTAGCTATTTCCGGAAAATCTATTTAATAGCATGTTAGATCGTATTTACGGATAAACGACTTTTCGGATCTATTGGAACGGATAATAATCAAATCCCGTCGTCTCGTTGTAGGAGAATATTGAGGAAAAATGTGTGATAAGAGGGAAATTCGATGACACGAAACAAATTCTCTGAATCTTCGCGGAGATGCGCGCGGCTCGGAACGGGACGCGTAATTTTCGGCGGCGCGATAGTTAAAGTCGCCGTTGATAGCGGTGGCGGTTGCGCCGGCGGTTTAAGGCGAAACTTTATGGCATTACAATGCGGGTTAATGGAATTATCGGATTATCCCATCCGTCTCTAACACCGCGCTACAGAAGTCGACTAATCGCGGCTGGATATCGTCGGCGAACGAGCGTATCGCCGGTCGTCGACGGCGCTCGTTTAACGGCGAGACTGGATAAGGGTAATTTGCAAGTCGCTTAATAGTCACGCGGTATAAGCCAGGGATTTCTAATCCTATCGAGGAGTCAGGGACACAGTATAACGGCACGCGCTTCGCGTCGTCTCGGGAACACTAAAACTTACCTCCCTCTCCTCTTTAGGTTCACTTGCTCGTCGTCTTTGCTTGATTCGCGCAGTTTAATCGAGGACAGCCACGTCGTTTCGCGGCAACTTTTTTTTCTCATCCAGCGAATATAGCGACGTTAAACCGTTCCGAGGAAAGTTCCGCGATTGCGCCGTAAAATTCTAAACTCGCCTTTTTCGCGGTCGTTATTGAAACTGAGAAAGTGTTTTCCCGCGAGAGAAACATGAGTGACTTAAGATGTCAATCCACTTTTCGTTTTCATTACAATTTCCATTTGCGGTTTGACTGCAAGCAAACGCGTAAGCGGAGATTCTTGCATCTGTTAAAACACCAGCCACTTTAATGCCGAATAATAACGTAGTTTCAATTTAGAACAATGCGCCGTAAGTAATGAATTTTTTCCGGTTCCGGATTTGCTTCTTCGAGTTGTGACGAGAGAGTATACACCGGTTGGAGAGGTAATGCGGAAATAAACTAAATAAAGTTAAGAACTCTGGTGGCGTCAGGCGGACGACCTACATTTTATCTCGAGAGTAAAACATATACACATTTTAGTAAAACACATTCCGTTCTCTCTCCCATAAACTAATGCATATCTTGCAATTCTTCGCGACGCACATCTTGAACAATTTTCGAAGATAACATGCAAAATAAAGATTATAACGCATCGATGCGTCAACTTTTTTTTTTCCGTCCGAGTAGCTTTATTAATCGCCTCGGCAAATCTTGTCCATCCGATGCGTATTACGAACCGTAATAGCTCCGTGGAAAGACCGGAGTCTATATATCTCGCAGCAAGAAATCATTTTGTACCACTATAGCAATAACTCGCGCGCCGTAGAGGGACTTAGCGGCTGATCCTGGTAACTCCCCGACTATCCACCCCTCAATGGGTAATATCACGTCAGCTTTAGGAAGACGCGAAAATCCAATTCTCGCATCTCTCTCTCTTTCTCTCTCTCTCTCTCTCTCTCTCATTCTCAACCTCCTAAATTATCTCTTTTTCTCCTTTCTCTTCTCTTTCTCTCTTTCTCTTCTCACGTTTTCAAACGACACGGTTCTTCTCCGGCCACGAAAGATATTGAATCACCATTCGAAAAGAATACCGGAGAGTTCCTCTGTCTCGAGGGTTTCATAACTTCAGAATGCATTTCGCGCTGAAAATCAGAGACAAAACGCAGCGTGACCAAAGTCAGAATTGGTCGATGGCGTTCCGGATTTTTCCGGGTCTGAAATGCTCGCTTTAACTCTGCGACACACCGCGCACTCTCTGTAAAAACCCCGGTCACGCGCTGATCTTACGCGGCCCGTTCCCTTTCTTACTGCTATGGTCGGCACAATTCGAAAAAAAAAAAAAGAAACACGAGAGCTCTCTCGGGTATGATTGCGCTGTGCGAGAAACGATGAAGTTTCTAATTGCGAGCTTTATCCGACAATCCGCGATGCTCATAGGCGGAATGGAATCTCGCGTCGGAAAAAAGAGAGGCGCGTACACCGCTTTCTAAAACTTAAATTAACTTACACTTACGATAACAATTTTAGTGTATAGATTCGATTCTTTTAGCATTTTAAATACAAAAGTCGATAACATATTCGCGCAAGAAGATAAAAAATCGAATAAAACTTTTAGAATTACAATTGCAAAAGTTGATAGAGGAAAAACCAAGTAAATTAAATTTGTGGCATAAATCTTAAACTTTTCGATCGTCGATTGAATTAAATGATATCGCCGCTAAAAAACAATACCAGTATTTTTCATGTAAATGGAACGCAATCGAAATTGACAGGGCTTTATATGTATCTGTCAATAGCGTGTCGCTGCAGGCACTTTTGTGCAATCCGCAGTAAAGTCGCGCGTTATACGCAGTTCTCTTTGAGACTGTTCTTCTGCACGAAATGTTCCACTTTGACTTTCGCCGCGCGCACTATTCGCTCCCGCTCTCGCGTATATAAACTCGAAACTGGTTGCTAAACTTCCCAACTGCCGCGCCGCTGTTTGGTGAATAGTCATGAATTAAATATCACTCCGTATGTCTATCCGCGAGAACCGCAATGCTAGCCCAGAAATTATTTTAAAGTCAAATTCAAGCCACACACAGTGTAGCACGTTGGGGAGCAAATACAGCTCCCGGTATCATTATTTTCGCCTGCTTCATGAATTTTATACATTTCGCTAAACACAATATCGATGATATAACCGCGTCCCGGTTGAATTTATAGTCAGAGACGTATACTACGTATACGTGTTATATCGTGAGTAGAGATCGTTATACAATTTCTTATTGCCTTACTTTGTTTCGCGTTTTGACTTTTACATTTGTTTTCATTTTGGATAAATCTAAAACTACACGTTAAATTCGCACGATTTATATCAAGTTTCTCTCTCTCTCTCGGTGTAATTTGCTTAATCTTTACGAGAAGGAAAAACGCACGCGTTGCGAAGAAACAAATACTCTCTCACAACGATGTTAGTATTCATCATAATTCAGCCGCATTTATTTCCTCATTCTCGCGCGTTTTATTGTATATATTACTTCTTAAAAATGTACTCGGCGAAAATTTCCGTCGTCTGGAATTTCATGGAGGCCGGTATGCGTGGCTGTTTTGTCGAATTAAATTCCACTTGGGCACCACTTTTCCCCGTCTCAACGATGCTTCCCAACGTACGTTCTTACGACAAAAAAAAAAAAAAAAAAAAAAAAAAAAAAAAAAAACGACAACGAGAGTTCCGTTTTCTTTTATTACCAAGCCTTTAGTCGGCGCGTGGAATCGCGTGGAAGACCGGGCTCTTCCTTCGTGTGATGAAAAACCGCGAGGTTAATTATTTTCCCTATCTCTTGAAAAGAAATCGTCCCCTCTTTCTTTCCGCATTCTCGCGTCGTTTATCCAAAGGGTCCTCTCACGCGGCTAATTACGTGAGAAGAAACAGACTTTGCTTTTCTTCGCATTTCTTTATTTTTGCGTTTATCTTTCTCTTTCTCCCTCTCTCTCTCTCTCTCTCTCTCTGTTCTTTTCGCCTTCGAAATGAGCAGTATTTGTAATCATCCTATTTCAAGAATCCGGAGGAGACAAATAACCGCGCTGTTATTCTTATAATTGTACATTCCGCATTCCGACCCGAATCGCGAATGAGAAATGGCGTCGCGAGTGAGCGCGCGCGCTCGCTCGCCTTGTCCCGGTGTAACAAACGTTTCTTCAAGAAGAGTAGCTCGCGAAATTTCTTTGTGGTACGGAGACAAGAAGCCGACAAACACCCCGTAGTACGCTCGGTTAAAAGCGCTCGCTGTAATCGTTCGCCTCATTAGCGGCCGCGAGGATGAAGAGCGTCTCTCGCGCGCGAACAAGTATTCACCGTCGACGAGCAATTAGCTACTTATGCATTTTTCAGAGCCGTGACATAAATCTCCGTTGTAACAAATGCTCGACAGGAGGATCTCCTCTCTCATTCGGCTAACTACGAAGCAAATAATAGTCGCTATGGTTTTGATCTAACGATCCGTGTATATACATACACATGTACAAATATAGGACCGGTGCGGATACATCAGCGTCGCGTTTTGAAAAAAAAAAAAATATATATATATATATATATCCGCGCGCTGCGGACAAAATTGGTAAATTTCAGTACATTATGTTCTCGTTATATTATCGTAAATTCCATTTCGAATTCGATAAAGATAACATTTCGCCATTTTCCAGAGTGCTCCTTGTCCAAACGCCGTCCCGCTGGTTTTCTCGTCGCAATAATTCCATGTCAAGTCTCTCTCCACTGTCCGTTCTTAATCCCGAAAGGTAACGCAAAGGGGAGCATCAAGAAGTTGGTGAGACGCGGCACTTGCGATCGTAAAGATTTATATCGAAGATAGAAACGACACACTGTGTGTGCGCGCGCGCACTTACATAGCTCATATCTCGTAATAACGCTGTTAACTCCGCTCCCTTCGAGATTATCGCAGTGTGGAAAGGCGAAGAGAGTGTGTTTACTCGAGGCAGTATAAATACACTTTGCTCTCCCCGAGAGAAAAGCAGACTTTGCGAAGAAGCGCGCGCACTTTCCTCGAGAATAGGTCTCGATAAGATCGATTCGATCGGTCGCGCAAGAACAAAGATAAGACGCGATTCGGAAGTATCGTTCGTACTTTATTATCACATTCATTTCTCGCCAACGTAACAAGAAAATTATTACCAATTTCCTTTATTACCGGCATCTCCTGTTCCGTCGACGCAATAAAACCTAATTGCTCCATCCCAACTACACCGTCGTGAACTTTTCCCTCCTTACATTATATTTCATATTTCACTCACAAAGCATCATTATTCGCTGCTCGAACGCGACACTGATAATGATGTGACAAGCTCATTGTCGCTCGGACTTGGCTTCACTTTGCAAAAAAGGATTCGAGATATGTAAATGTAAATGTGAAATGTCATCATGTGCGTGTTCACGGATATTCAGGCAAGAATTTGACGAAGCATGTAGCGACATAAGTCGACGTGAATTTTAACATGTTTGCGTTAACGTCAATTCCGTCGATATATTTCGAGAGAAAAGTTTACGATGATCGATACGAATTTTGTCGGCCGTTTTACGGCCGACTTAATCGAAATATTGTCCGATCATTTCCGTATGCACTTATGCGACGCACGTGACTGGCATCACGTGCGCGACAAAGTAGATCGTTTATGTTGTAAAACAGCGAATAGGAAAGCATTAATAACAATTATACAAAGCATAATGTTTGTGTCATTCAGGTTTTTAGATATATTCTATACACAAATGTGAAACGAGATACTATCGTGAAACGAGAATCGGCGACAAACAACTATTGCAAGTATTCAAATATTATATACACATCTAATATTCTATGAATTTATACGTCGAATTTCACGTCGAATTTAAATCAGCATTTCTAAAATCACAAACAGCGCGTAGCGATAAAAATCCAGAATCTCACGACCTTTTCAACACCGATGTCAAGTTCGTATTACACTTCATGTTACCGGCTCGGGGTTACGGTTGGGGATTGAACCAATCCGAGCGATCTGACCAGCAGGCTGCTTCTCTCTGGTTGGTCAATCCGCAACCGTCATCAGCAGTAACCTCGATTCCGCGGCCTGTAGTATAATACGGACTTTACGAAGTCGGCGACCCGCTGCGAGTGAAATGTCACGGCGGTACCGCCCAAGTCTAGCACGCGTGTTAAAAATCGCGGCGCATTAGTTACGATGTAACGCGCGCAGAACGGAGTTGCGCTACGAAATATATATATTACTACGGGAAAAATAGCCGAGCATCAATTACGTATGTAATACCACGCACAGGCTGCTCTATATCGCGGTAAAGCTCCGGAGATGCGGCATAAAACACCCGCGTCACGCCGCTTCCATTTTAGCCGTCATTCATCTGCGCTTCAGTATGGAAATCTATTCTCTGGGAGCTTTTTTTTTCTTCCCCCGGTGAACATCCCCGACGAACATCTCCAGCTTCGCACGAATGAGGCGCGCACACGAAACATATTACAAATTAACTTTCTCTCTCGTACGCGAAACGAGATTTTCTGTAACATTTTTCTACTCATTTCTGGAAAAAAAAATGTAATAATATTTACGTTTCACGAAACGAACTTCACGGATGAAATTTTTTTACGCCGCGCCGTTTGTCGAGATTTAAATATCGCATATCATGACCTACTTCGTGCGTATGCGGGTACGCGTGTGTTCAAAAAAAAAAAAAAAAGAAAAAAACGGTCAGGTAATGTCAGAAAATTACCTATTGTTCCGAGATCGTCTTCGCGACCGCATAATGCGATTCGTCGCTGAAGCGAGCGTGTCAAGACACAGTTTCATTTGTGGTTTTCTCTTTGCGACGCATTTTCTTTTTCTCTCATTCTCTCTTTCTTTCTCTGTTTCTCCGCACGCCTAGCTTCTGGCAATGGCGTCGGGCATGATAAATGTATCGCCGCGCGAAAAAGTCGCTGCAGTTTGCCGCATAATAACTGAGCGCACCCGGGAAAGGGACATTTAGTGCACTTAGACCGGTGATCTATCGGCCGCGAGACGGCCGGAGGCATCGACGCTCGATGTACTTTTTCGGCTCTTCGGCCCATTTCCGCTGATCTATCGGCTTTCTTCGAATAGACTATCCGTATAATGACTTCCGCGGTACCGGTTCGACGCTCGGATGAATGTCAAACTCGCGCGACATGCATGCCGATAATCCGCAGACCCGATTCATACGTTAGCGAGATCTATCATATACGCGTTCTTATGTTAGCATTTTCGAAAATTCAGTATCACGTAAAGTATAATAGTTGCTCGTCATCACGTGCACATTATTTTGCGGGAACAACCGATTCTCGATCGGAAGATCGCGAGACTAACAACTTCCGGGGAAGTCAACGCATAAATTGCAAATATTCAAGAGCGGAAGCGGAATAGTGAAAAAAAGAAGACGATAAAACGGATGAAATATATCGCGCCGTGTAAAAATGCTCGCAGGTCTCGCGTTTACCATGACTGTGGTAGAGCACGGGAGACGATAGGCTCGTGAATTTTTCGCCGATAAATAAATTCTATCGCCAATATAGCGCCAACCGGATATCGCAAAGAGCGACTTTAGAGACAAAGTGTTCGGGAGATCTTCTTGAGAAGGAAAAAGCGTCGGAGGGAAAAATCGATAAAATGTAAGGAACATATTGAACCGACAGACCTCGTACTTGGCGATTTCTCTCTTGTGCTTCCGTGACACAAAGAACCTTGTGGACAAAGA
Source organism: Pseudomyrmex dendroicus (assembly GCA_014825645.1). Classification (NCBI taxonomy): domain Eukaryota; kingdom Metazoa; phylum Arthropoda; class Insecta; order Hymenoptera; family Formicidae; genus Pseudomyrmex; species Pseudomyrmex dendroicus. The sequence goes on from QVNZ01020293.1 coordinate 18,976, forward strand.
ATAAATAGATTTTCCTTGGCTTCTCAAAGCAGATATTATCTCTGGCGTAATGCTCGGACCGAAACGCTGTGCGATATTGTCTCTTTTTGACGCGATATCTTTGTCAGACATCAAACCCCGTCAAACGTAAAGTATATCGTTAAAACGCGTCACGCTGCCGATTGCGGTGTTATAATTTTTATCTCTGATCGATCGACGTGCTTTCGCAAGTTCATTGTTGTATGATAATTGTAACGGCGAGGGAGGCAAGGATTAACGCGTACACGGCGCTTTAACGGCGCGAAATCGATCGTTCGGCCAGTTAAACGTGTTCCTTATCTCGTCATCTTCGTTGCGTGCGCTCGCAAAATATTATTATGCACTCGCACATTCTCAGAAGCGCGGCAAACGTAGCGACAGGGGTTGTTCCTAGAAATAAACCGACGACGTGGTCGCGATCGGCGAGTGCCGCTTTTTCCGCTACGCAATTTGCGCTCACATCCGTCATTTTCCGTTGATTAGTTCTTTCACCATCAGCAAATCGTATCACGCCGCAATTTGCCGTGAGCAAAAATTTTTTACAAATGTAACTGTACTTTGTAATTACAGTTTTACTTTGCCTCGCCGCAAATAATATACTCGCGTACATGGTTATATTCTGATAATACGAATAGTTTACATTGAAATCGGATTTTCGGTACACACGGGCTTATGTTTCAGTATAATATATTTCGAGACGAACAAAAATTGGCTTTGCGTTTGCGCAACAGAATTACTCGCGACCGGGATTCACTCGGAGCCGCGTGCGCGATTGAATCGCCCGTCCGTGCCGTGTTATAACAGCGCCAACACCACCTACACAAACGCTTCGAGAGGTGGATTATCCGCCAGCCATTAATCACCCCCACGAGATTTTCGCGCAAAGCCGGCCAAGAATGCCCCGAAAGGTACATGATTGATACGCTCGGCCGAGCGTAGTCGGGAACAAAGAAGCGCATGTCCCGAAAAAGTGGGCGAGAAGCGACTTAATCAGACAAAAAACTAGGTGTATTAACATCGACGCGAAGATACACAGGAAATTATTATTGTTTGTTTGTTTGGTTGTTTTTTTTTTTTTTTTAATTCACTGCTGTTGTAAAAAATTTTTAACGATCGAAGTAGCGGCGAATGTTGGCATAGAAAGGAAATCTCGCTGCTGTAAGTCGAGATTTCGGTCATCGTGCGAGAGAATTGAACGTTCGCCTAATACGATCGACAAACATCACCCAGTTTCCGAAGCTGCAGAACTGCTTGTTCGGGAAGCGCCGAGCGTTAAAGTGGATACGACCGTCGACAACTCCTTGCTGCAGTCGCGCTCCCCGAATCGTTCGCGTGTCGGCGCCTTCGTAAATATATTCATACGGATATTCGCGCACGATATACCAAAGAAAACTTGAAACTCTCGTCTTCTGCCGGAAACGAAGTGGACGTTATACTCTTTACGGTCTATATCGTTATGCGCTTGCATGCGGTGATAAGCGAAAACTACTTACGCTCAACGATTTCCTGACGGATAAATCAACGCTTTTGATTCCTGGAAGCATTTGCAATGAAATGTAACCACATCCAAAAGAAGAAGAAAAAAACTCATTTCAGTTTCGCTTTTTCAAACTGTGTGTACACGTTTCGCAGTTAAAACGCATTTACATATCGTCACTGCTTTCATGAAGTCTCTCGTGTGTTGGAAAGAACCTCTCGCTTGTGTTGTGCGTGTGTGTATATGTGTGTGTGCGTGCGCGCGCAATGAAATTTTCTGCTCCGTACACGTTCTAGTATAAAAAATTTTCTGCATAAGAAACATTATATTTTAAACGCTTTATCAATTTTTATCTTTTCTAAAGGATTGTAATTTTTTTTTACGTACAAGTTTTTTCTCTTTTTTTTCACCGTCCTTTCGAGTTAATTCTTTCATTCTGTCAAAGCGAGTTACGCATAATTCACAGAGCACACTTCCGACATTTGCCGAGCAGACGCAAACGATCGTCTCTAACTTTTTCATTGCGTACCGCACATGCATATACGTATATATATATCTACGTGTGTATATTCTCCAGAGGCGAAATTTCTGTTTTCCGATCCTCTCATCAAACTTGTTAGTCGGGAGTTTTTCGGAATGCCGAGTTTGCGCGACAAGCTCGCAGTCGCGCCCAACGATCTTCGTTATACCGCGCGTTGTTTGCGCGAAAGAGCAGTCTGGTTTCGCAAGCAGCAACGATCCAGCACTTGTGCGAGCGCGTGAGATGGATCCGATTAAACTCTCCCGCTTTTCCCGTACTTTGTCGCCGTTGGAGAGCAAAAAAACATTTCGACGCGATGCGAAAGCGGAGAGTACTCTCGAGACTCGGCGCGCGGCAAACCTGAAACCTAAGAGGATTGCGAGTCAGCCTCTCGCAACTCGATACTCTGCCGCGGTTGCAATCGGAGATCGATTGCCTTGACGAAAAAAACCGAAAAACAAAATTGCTCGTTGTCGAAAGCGCCGTTCATTTCTTCATTCAACGATTACGACGATTTTAGCGTTCGATCGCGACTCGTGCGCAATGAATGCGCTGCCCCGCGCGCGCGCAAAGAGATTGGATTTAAACGAGATAACTTTCTTTCAATAAGCTCTCTTTAGCGGCCATTAAAGAGCTCTTAAGGCATGCGGAGAGTGAGCATCGGGATGAAACTTTCCGCCGTCTGTTTTATCGAGATGTTGCCCTCATGAAAGGAGAGTTGCAATCCTCGTGAGTCTAATGCCCCGAGCCCCGTCAAGTCTCATTCGCGGGGCTCAAGAAAATGAAATTACGCTCCGAGCGAAAAGAACTCAATTAATACGGAGCGAAAAAAAAGCTGTTGCCGATGATGCTTCCAATTCAATTTCGCAAATGAAATGAGTTTTTCCGCACGCATCTCTAAACTTATAGTTTACTTTCACTTTATGAAACAAGAAACGTGCGGTATGTAAGTACATACAAATAGCGCAAGATATATGAACTAGAACACATATATAAAAATGTTATTTTAAAAAAGGAAAAAGGGTGGAGAATTTATCACCGTGAGTTTAAAGGAATCAAAGTGTAACATTTTTTCTCGTCAGAGATTAAAGGAGTAGACGACTGCGGTTTCATCGGGAAGAAGAAGAAGAAGAGAGATAAACAGAAGTGACGTCGAGTCACACAAAGCTTTTATATCGGTACCGAGTCTCGAGCCGAAGCATTCGAGTAAAGCACGTGGCCGGCTTTTATGGTAACCCGACGCGCGAGAGCTGCGAAATCGCGAATTTCTCAGAAATCTCTCCCGAGTCGCGCGTGCGAAAACGAACTGCAATTTTTATGAAGTACTTTCAACTATGTATGCGCGCGTGTGTAACAGCGGCTGAAAAAAATTTCGGACATCGAGCTACAAAACTACTCCGACAGCGGCGGTAACAGCATAAGTACACAATGTCGCGTCCGAAACGACCGAAGGGATGTTCCGAGTTGCAGCGACATTTGCATATTACCGCCAATGAACTACCGGCGAGCAGCACAACGAAAACGGCAATTCGCCAAATTCGAGAGGAAAATTACAAAAAGCGTAATATATACAATGTAACTGAGTCAGAATTATTAACGAGAAAAGGGAATTATCGTAACACTCTCATGATCGTAATTTTTGATCAAATTTTTGCTATGTAAATCGTTTTTTGATAATTGTCACAGAATATATTTATTAATTATTTTAAGCATAAAAGAAGAAAACACAATTGTTATTTACAATAACAATTGTTATTTACAATAACAATGTTTCGACGAGCTCGTTCTCGTGAAATAAATCGCGAGACGCCGCGATTCTCGAAGAGAGACTCATCATTACGCCTTGAAACTTTCAAGGCAGTTTCGACGACGCTACAAACTCGTACGGTTAATAAAGGCGTGGCGACCAATCCGTAGGCGACGAAGGTGACGATGACGGGGTTGATGTCGGAGAACACGCGCAGAGCGCTTTGAATAGGAAGGTTACCAACAGCGTAACAACGTCCCGGGGCTTATGTGCCTCGCCCGATATATTATACATGTGTACGTATATAATGTGTCTACTGGTTTACATGCGCGTGTATGTATGCAGCTTTGCCTCCCTTGTCGCCGCAGTTCGACGTAACGACCCCGAGGAGCGGAGTAACTGGCGGGCCTCGGCTTTATCTGAGAGCCACGCTCAAGATTAACGAAACAAAGACCAAGAGAGAGAGAATCCACGGCGGGAATGCGTTGTGCTCGCCGGAGGAAAGCTCAGGAGAGTCTCAAGCGCGCCTCTGTATCGGACTGCTCTGTATTTTACTGCTCCACTTGCCAAAGCCCAGAATATGGAAGTCCCGTATTAGCGACGCCGCTCACTAATCGCGTCCGCGTCCTTTCGCCTCGGCTAAACGCCAGTCATCGTAAGATATGTAATATATCGCCCTGCCTATTGTTGCTTCTCACGACACTCAATTGAAAAGGAAACGTCGCTCGAGGGACCGGCACGGACAGAAATGCGGCTCTCAAAGTAAAACTTGGAGATTCGCGAAGTTGATAAAGGCGTATATTAAACTTTCAAGAAACAGCCGCGAGTTATACAGAGAGACAGAGTATATATTTATAACAGGATACTGAAGCAATACCGACATTTCGTAATTCCGTCTCCATGTCGCGTTCATTGATCAGAACGAAAAAATTCTATTCCATTGGAAAAAAAGAATAGAAAATATTTTAAAAATGACGTAAGATAGAAAGATATCGGTAAAACTTGTGTACACATACAAGTACATAAAAACTACTATAATAATATAATATTTATATTTCTAAACAGTGTAAAAAGCGCATGAGATGTTTTGTTACACAAAATTCACTTTCCTGAGAAGATACTGATCTAAGCAAGGCGGAGACTAACCGAGGAACTAACCGAGGGACTAACCGAGAGACTAACTGAGAAAAGAGTAGGGAGGCTCTAGATGGATCCATCTATTCTAAATTTAGTCTCAAGCCAGCGTAAACATAGTAGTAGAAGCAACGCACACAACTCAACTGTGTATATGCGATTTTTACGGGTCGTACGAAGTCGCGGCTGAACTCTGAGTGGTAGCATCATTGCCAGAGCTGTTAAACTGAGAAATAAGAAGCAATTTATATGTTCACATATATAAAAGCAGTTTTACAAATTTGCGCTTGTCATGCGCTTAACAAGTCGGATTCGAAAGAGCCAGGTCAATCGAGCGCGAATCCCCGAAATCCTCCAGTTCACATCACATTCCTCGCGAACTTGCCGCCTAATCTAATTTCAGCGTTGACGATTTATAGCCCCGGTCAGCGGACAGCCGAGCGGTTTCTCGCTCCACAGAAGCGATGCACACTTAACCAGACACACACTGCAGGACGGTGAAGTTCGCGAGGGTGGGATGGTTTACAGTTGCATCCGATTGCACCGACATGGTCCCAGCAGACGCATCCCTTTCCTCCGGCTTGTAATTTTCGAGCAGATGCGCGTTATTATGACCGGTCTGGTGACTCGCAGTGCAGACACTGCAGAAAATATATATAGCGAGCAATAAAGTAGTTACTTCCAACGGAAAGTAGACATCGTCTCCGTGTATTTCCACACCCCCTCCCCCGACCTTCACGTCATTCTGCCTCGATGTCCATTGTCCTTCTCTTTGAACGTGAAAGAAAAGCGACGTCGGAAACTTCATTAAGGGTACTTCGTAGATTTTCAAACGACTTAAAGCATCGGCGAATCGCGTCGAGCGTCTCTCTCGCGGAACTGCGTACTAATTACGAAACGCTTCGGGAAGGAGTAATCATTTTTCAAAGACGGAGAGCGAGCGCTTCCGAGAAGAGAAGAGCGTGCCTCCGAGAGAAATTGCGATACACTTTTACGCGCGTGCTTAATTGAACGTGTTATATCCGCTCGAATCGCTCCGTCTTTAAAAGCGGAAAGAATAAGCACTCTTGGCGTAATAGCAGGAAGGAAAGCAACAGTGAGGAGAGAATACGCTATAAAGAGAATTCTTCAAAGCGTGTATACTGGGGCGAGATATTGAGACTGCTTCTGTAATACAGATGAATGGAGAATAAAAGAGATAAAATGATTGCTTTGTATTGTTAAAGTTTTAAATCTCTTTTTATACTCACCATGTATTTTCGCTTGTGTGTGAAAAACACAATTATAATATAAATTATATAATATCATACATGTCAAAAATATTAACGATTCTAATTATATATAATATTTGTTATATAATTATTTTATCATATTATATTATTATATTATTATTATTATGTTAAAAGATATTACATAATATTAATATTAATCAAGTTTAACAGTGTGCTTCTTGTCTCTCTCGAAATTATACCAGAGAAAGTTGTCGAGTCATTTGCAACTGCAAATCGCATGCAACTAGTTGACAGAATTGCACACAATTGCAATATTCGTGACTTTACGTGTTGATCGATTCTCGTAGCGTATATCTCGGTTGCGTATATCTCGGTTTTCGTAAAATAGATTTTCAGCCGAACGCGACGACAACGACGACGCCGTGCATCGATGACAAAGACGAACCGCTGAACAGCGAGCTCATGCATGGCTTTCTGCTGGTACAGCAGCATAGAAATCCTCAATTTCACGCTTCACTTACCGGGAGGCAGCAGCAGTTTTCCTATCTGTGCATCCTGCGGCTTAGCCAGTCCGGAAAGGAGTAGATGATCTTGTTCCTCCTTTGAAAACTCAACACGAACGCGTCTACGGAATTCTTCGCGCGTGTCATTGACGATGATTTCGTTATCCTACATGAGTTAATTTGCGCAAATGCAATTTGAACCACAAGTAGAATCAAGAGAAATGAGAATAAGAGACCGCGCTGCCCGTCACTGGAGGCGAAACTGCGCCACATTTCTGGTCCGCAGTCTGCGCCGACGGATTATAGAAATGTCTCGATTATCTCAACCGTACGACAGATAATCGACAATGTCGCTACAACGGAGCGACACAGCGCGCAATGTGAGATGGCGATTCAGAGCACGTAGATTCAACTTGTAGACTTGAGTGCCAAGTCTGGAAAACTCTACAAAACTATTCAGTTGAAATAAATTCACGTGTAGTTGCTGCGATTATATTATCGCTCGTTAATGATTAGAGAAAAAATTAGACTAAATAGATAAAGAAATTCTTATGCGTCTTTTTCCGTATAATAATACTTCGTCGTTGTTGAATTATTTACTCTTTTGAATAAAATACCGTTTGTCGCACGGCTGTTTCCACCGCGGTTATTAACTTTCCGAACTGCTGCGTTTAAAGCGTTTCTTTCGCCCAGGCAAACGCAGCACCTTCCACATAAATAATCGAGCCGCTACTACCGAGAGAGAGAGCCACGTAGTTACGAAGTTTACAACTACTGCTGCCGTTTGGCGGCTTTTACCGCGTCGGATAAACAAGCCCGACGTTTCTCGCTCGCAGGCTCATTCGAGTTCATGAATGTGCTTTCAGGTGCGCGCGTACATATTCGCTGTAAATATATATATATATATATACAAGTATACGTGACGCACACCACGCGATCTCTCAGCTCCACGCGAGTTTCTTATCTCCGTCGTCTCGCGATGTCTCCAAGAAAATCACAGGAAATTGGTCGTCCGGACGCGCAAGAGTTTCGCGCCGCTGAGAAAAGACGGAAAAACTTAGTTGTTCTCTCGCCGCGAACCGAGAACGACAATTCGCCGAACTAACGAAGCGAGTCGAAGTACTGGTTAATTAAACGTTCCTCCGAGACGTCGCATTCAATCTCCAACCAACTACGAGCTTCCGTGTTCCTTTGCGGTCGCTGCATTCGCATCTCTTCAGTCTCTTGGAAGGATCGTAAATTTTCGAGCAGCTTTATTGTGGAGATGTATAATATTCGATGGTAAGAACAATTGAAACAAATTCGTTGTACTTATATGTACATTTTTATGTAATTTTTTCATTATCTTTTGAAAAATTAATTACTGATTTCTTAACTCTAGAATACACATCCATTTTTATCCCGAGATTCACTTTTATGCAGAACAAAACTTTTTATTTTTCTTGAAAACAATTGAAGCTAACTAAAGTCTTTTCTCTTTTGAAACCAGTATGTTTTTCTTTAGGGTAAAATAAGTTTTCCACCTAATATGCTTTCCTGATGTTCTGATTTTTATGTACTGATATATTTCTGCGCAGCGTGATAAAAAGTTTATCTGTGTGAATTTTTCTTTTATGTCTCTAGAAAGATATAAATATTACATAAATGCATGTCTTCAGCTAGCAATATAAAAAAAATGTCGTTTGCGTTTTGTAGTCCGAAGCGCTATTCTGTAACCATTAATATTTTCAATACAAATGAAAAAGTTTTGAAAACTGTCACTTCACAAATTTCACATTTCGCTCAATTAAGTGTGACACTCACTCTTTTAAAAAAGTAGGAAGATAAAACCTCGAAAGAATTAAGAATTGTAAAAAAAAACAATTGGTCTTTTCACTATACTACTATGATATATAATTTCTTTTTATTTTCTCTTCAAAACCTTTTCACAACCGGTTTTTATTGACGCAACAGTCTTTCATGGGGTGATCTACAAACGTTGAGTCGAGATTAATTCTTTCTTCTGTTTCCGTAAATGCGAAGTAAAAAATAAAAAAATATTCTTTATTATTCTTATTATGCCAGCTCCTGTGAGAATTCTGAAATATGTTTTCCGGTTTGAAAAATAAATCTGACTACGTACTTTTATTTAGGAAAATAACTTTTTTCTCTTGAGACGATAAATGAGATCAATATTGATGATGTCAAAGTAAGAAAAAGTCTTTTGCTTTCTGTTAAATTTATATCTTTCTGTGTGTATAACTTCTACTTATCCTAGTATTCGTTTTAGTTAAAGACGGAACTACACGCATTTACGTAATGACAATAATCACAACTTTTAAAGGAAAAATTCAAAAATAAACTCTTTCACGTTGCGCGGAAATGTACCAATGCATAAACAGAATACATAAAGCATATTAGTTTGAAAACACACCCAAATTAAAAGGATTTAGATTTAAAAACAGAAACGACTCTAGAAAATTTGCGACATGTCAGATTCAACTATATGGCATAATCACTTCAATTTAGGAAAATCCCTAGCGAAATAAGAATACAAGCGCGCTATGTGGCGCCAAACAAGACGTCAATCATGTTTTATTGTTGTTTGAAAGTGACGGCGCAAAATTCACACTCATTGTCAGTTGTATGATTACCTCTGCAAAGAGGTCGCGGTTTAAATTCTGTCATCACTGTATTCCCATCGTTGTCTTGTGATTTCAGCATTATATATTAATCGCTAAATTTGCACAGAAAAAATTCCACCTATATATCTTAATTTATTATGCACGTGCAGTCGTTTCTTCTTCGTGCTTTCTATGCAAGTTTCGTAATTGTGCGAGCGTCATTTATCACCGCGCGACGAGCGTAAACCAAGTTACGTGGCGCGATGAAGAAATCGCTTTGGCAAGTGTCGCACCTCGTTAACCGGCCGCAACGCGAGCGTAAAGACGCCGTACCGGGAACGTCCGGTAAGTCAGCGTCCGGCCGCAATTAATGTCCTAATTGCCGTCAGGATGGAGATCAAAGGCGCAATTAACGCGATGCTCGCGCACTCGCGGCAGCGGTTATAAAAATACACGAGCGTTTATATCGAGAATATCGCGCAATATATTCTATTTTTCCATCTCTGACTTTCCTCTCCACAAACTCCGATTAAATCACGTAATCGCTATGCGCATCCGCGATATCCGCATTTATTTGAACGTGAGTTTTCCTCTCGTTATTGACGTTTCTGCGCGAAATTCGCTTCGCTTTTTTTTACCATTTATCAATTGCATTTTTGAAATTTTTACGACTGTGAGATTTTTGCGGCGAGTCGTACCTAATGACTCAAAGAGTCTCCCGTATTTTTGCGAGTGTTGCCGTGTTCTATGCTCTCTCGGGAAATTCGCGAACTCGCCCGATTATACGATTTTATGTAGCCCCGCTTCCCCGCTTAGGGGAATAAGTGCGACTCATAAACTCGCCGTTTATTGACGCGAAATGAAATTTATACTACAGAGATACGATATTCGTCGATGACGTGCGAAAGTGCGCGATGTATGTTGATTCCTCGGAAACGAGGCTGCACGTACGTGACTGCAAAACGAGCGAAATAAAATTTTATGTTTCACATCCCCGATACTCTCTGATCGCGTCGAGAGCACCAGTTATCAGAAGCGATACCAATCCTTCCGAACCGGTTATCGTATCTCTATAGAAACGCCGCCTACAAAAAATATATTGCTCGAAAATTATTCCAATTGACGTTTCTCAAAATACCTAGTTTGCAAACATATTTTATATCTCGTTATGTTCTTTGTATTTTATTGATTCTTTTTTGTTTGCTCGCGACAGTCTCGATACGTTTCAAAAGAGAGAAACGCGAAGAGAAGTTTTCAAACAATTGTTCGTGCGTAAACAACAAATACATTCAGTCATTTTTCGAATTTCTCTTTTGTATCCGGTTATTTCACGCGATAAAGGTGAAAAATAATGCGAAAAACAAGCAATGCTTTACGCGTACGATATAATACGATCGCATTCATGCGCTCTGTGTGTATTATTCCGAAGCTGAGACTCGTTAGCCATCGGGAAAACCCGAGAGAGACTTGTTATTTTACGCAAACGCATGGCGGCTTAACAATGGCGTGAATGTTACGTTGTCCCGAAACAAACACTCGCGTCGAACGGCGTGGCGTTGTTGTAGGCGTCGCTCCACCTATGGAAACGTAATCTTGAGATCCCATATGGTCTTGTGTCGAGGTTGTGTAATTGCCGCTCGGGGGCAATCACGAGATTATCCTGGACAACGTCGTCGTACCCGTGGATCGCTCGGATTCTCTCAATCTCTCTCTCTCCCTCTCCCTCTCTCTTTCTCTCTCTCCTGTCGTCGCTGCCTTGCGACAGAAACAAAGGTATCAACGCCATGGCTTTATTAAGCTCGACCGACGGTCAACCGACAAAGCGCCCGATAGTTTCGGCTAAATGAAATACAGGTTGCCTATAAATACACGAAACCTATCGATAGACCTGACGTCGCCCGTAGGCAACTTTGGACAAAGGATAATAGTGTCCCGCTTCAGTTGACTCGAGGGGAAGTCAGTCAAAGCTGCATCCGCTGTCATTTCGTTGCTCGTCCGCAGAAGAATCTGATGAAACGAAATATCTGCCGAATCCACTAGCAATCTAGTTTTAATCACGTCAACTTTTTCTTTTTTGCAGAGGATTAAATTTGATTATCTCTAATGCGAAAAATTTCAAGGAAGCGATTCTATTCTTTTACGTTTATTAAATTATGTACATAAATGTGCTATATAACAAACGCTCTGATGAATAATGTGTTATATTAAAACAATATTACAGTTTTTGTAATATTTTTAGATAGACTTTTTTAAATTTACGTGAGTTCTCGAATTATTTAAAGTTTTCAGAGAAGATACGCGAGATAGCATAGAAGGGAACAAAACGCTAGCGAAATTGGCGGAGGCCAAAGATCCGCTTGTGAATTCGATGTAACGTTGAACGAAGTCAAACGGCTCGCCTGCAGTCTTCTTATTCGAAAATTCAATTTCTCGTTCCTCGTAATAAAGCGGTATCGACAGAGAGGATGACAAAAGTGACTGGCTGACGGGCGTTTGCACGGTCTCAAAGGGCTATAGCGTTTCCTTCATCACAGACGTTTCTTTGGGCACAGGTCGTGAAATAACGCCCATCATAATTTTGCTTTGATATAATTTCAAAGTGCATTACGCTCGCACGGTTTAAAGAAGCGGCGCATGATTATTTATTCAATTTAAATTGTCTGATATCGGGACACACGCGGAAAAATCAGGGATCGGAATTCGGTAGATTACGTAGATATTACATAGATTTGCTTTTAAAAATTTTAATCCACGCACGACGCGGAATTCAAATTACATGAACTGAAATACACCTATCTCCGATCATTTATATCATCTCTTTTAAATCCCGCGATCTGCAATTTGTATTTGCGGAAACTTTTGCTTTATCATTTCGATCGCAATTCAATTTCCAATCAGGCCATCACCGCCGAGCGCGTCTCTATGCTGTAACCGCGTCTAGCCACGTTAAATTGAAAATTGAAACCTGCTTGCCCGCGCTCGTTGTATTATATTCCGTGTGTATTTGACTTCCGGTTAAACTGTAAGTGGGCGCAATACAACTTCGCAAATGCGCGCGCGCAGCTCCCGAGGCTACGGAAGATACCAATAATGCAATGTTGCCCGACCGATACATAGTTGCCTGCTTACCGTTATTTGGAGAATAAACGTTTGCGATTCAGTAGACAACGAACATTGCAAACTATTACAGAGATGCAATGAGAAGACAAAAACAATGGCAATATATAAAAATGTAAAAAAAAAATAAATAACACCGACGCGCGTGTTCTACTCTTTCTCTAAAATTTACTATCACTTTTGCACATATTGCGGCATATAGTCAAAGCGAATTTCTCCGACACGCCGGACTCTCGCAGGCGCGATTCACTTAGCCAACGCTCGCCTCAGCACGTCGTCGACAGTCGACACCACACAGTCGACGCTTTCTCGCTGAAAGCTTCTACACAGCAGCGGAGCGTTAGAAAGCGCCGGTGTAGACGGACCGCGTGTCTAATAGCGTTCCAGCGATAATCGCCGTAAAGCGCAAGATAGTACGACGGCAGCGCGCTTTCTTCCGAGATTTTACGCGTCTTGCTCTGTCGTTTCCTAAAGCGCGTGTAACTCTCTGTCTTGCGACATGTACGAATGAGACGACTATGACGCTTCGAGAGAGAGCCTTCTTTTTCTCTCCATTTCAGTCGGCGGAACGTGCAAGCCAAACAGCGACAGTCGTAGTCAGTTCTTCTCAGTCAGAGAAAAGCTCGCTGCTTTCGATCGACGCGGCTCTCAAAGCTCCCCGAGCTTTTCGCTCGACAGGAAAAAGGAAAGGGAAAAGGGTAACGGTCGTCTTCTTTTTTTCTCTTTCTTTCTCTCTCTCTCTCTCTCTCTCTCTCTCTTTCTCTCTCTCTCGGCGATGTCCTCGAGAAAACGGCGGCGAATAGCTCGGAATCCATTTAACTTGAATAGCGTTCGTCGACTCTCGCTCGCAGCTCGCAAAAGTCGCCGAACCACAAGTTGAATAAGAAGAAATATATATCGCGTTCCATCTACCATGATCGCGTTTCTCCGTTCACTTCCGCGGTGGTTGATGCTTCGCTTTCGTCCGATACGACGCGTTTACATCGTCGTTCGAGCTTTTCGTATGTACGTTAATGTGTTGCATCCACGCTTATACTTCTTTCGGTTTTTATGGAATGTAACATCAGTATTAACGTATTATGTAAAAATACACGTCTTACAGATAAAAATTAAAATACGCATTTTTTTAATACAGATAAAATTATGTTATCGATATACGAAGAAATCGACATACGGAAAAGCCGTAAATTCGAACGTTGAGACGCGGAACACAATGTTACCCTTTCCCCAACATTTTGTTTCTTTTTAAGTCTAAACACGACACACGGAAACGTCGTCAAGCGCAAACCGTTTGCTGATAGTCACTGTGAGGAAACTGAATCATTTCCGGCGTATTGCGGCGTCAAAGGCAGGCGGTTTTCTTCCGCGTGGTAGTAGGGCGCGGAAAGAGAGAAAACCGACTCTTAGCATTATGACAAGGTAATACGATGCGACGTACCAAAGGGCGCTCTCGAGAACGATAGATCTCGCCGATCTGCCGATAGAGTCGATCGAGAACCGCCATTGCCGGAATCGCTTCGGCCGACGAGGAAGCGGAAAGGGAGCGTTCGATGAAAAGAGCAGAAATTGCGATTTTCAGGTCGGCTGTTTCCAACGCCCTTCCACCCCTTCCACTTCTCCCGCTCCTGCCAACCTATTCACCAACTACGGAAATCCTCGAGATTCGACGCTCCTGTACTTTATGTTCAGCAAACCGCGAAAGAGACGCGACGAAATCGGCGTACGTATAGGCGGTTATCGTGTGCAAGCTCGCGCGAGTTCTCCGCTTTCCTCGCTCGGGATATAATTCGATTGTGTATCCGGAGAGAGATAGCGTCTCTCTCTCGTTTACTGTTTCGGCTTTAATTCTCCGACATACGCGTTTTCTCTTTCGCATTTCACTCGGAATGAATTATCGTTACTCGACATTTGTGTAACGCGTCACCGGAGATTAGCGCGCGATTTGCTTTTCATCTCGTTTTATAATTTATCTCGTTTTCCTCTCTCATTCGTCCTCTGAGTAGCAGCAACGCTTGCCCGCCATCCGTGGTTTTATTGAGTATACGAGTATGCATTTCGTCTTCGGATTTAGCGGCGGGAGTGTACGAAAGAAAGAACATCGTCGCGATTTTTCCGCGAAAACGGCTAACGGCCGGAAAGAAAAAGCGCGCAGATCTCTTGAAAAATAAAAGCAATATCGTTCTTCCTGGCACGAAAGCGCTTCTTGCGAAACGATTTGATTGTTTTATTTAATCTCTCGCGCATTCGCTTTTCAGGAGAGGATACTAGCGCTTTCATTAAACGCGTACCACGGATGTTTTATTCAGCACAACTTTCGACGTTGTTCTTTCACGAAATTGATTGTTGGCTATTTAAAAATATATATCGCGATATAAGAAACTACGCGGCTTTTGTTTATTTCTCTTTCTCTCGTTCTTTCTTTTTGTGTTTCTTTTTAACTTTTTGTACTATTGTTTTTGGCGTTCACGATTGCCGTTCGAATTTCCGATTCTTCAATTATTCCTTTTGCACCGACAACGCAATTAATGCAATTCCCGAGAAAGCATCCAGATCCAAAATGTATAGAGTCCGTCACACAGACATTGGACCATCGAAAGAGAAGAGTCATCGCTGCTTTTTTTTTTTTTTTTTTTTTTTTAGCGACTTCCCGTTGCGCAGCGGTTCGCGCGACATTTCGAGTATGTACACGTCGGCAATCATTACACCGTCGCGTTGTGATGCCGACATTTTGACACGATATCGATTCTACGGATTACCGGGGAGTCTAATCTGTTTGAACGGAAGTATAACTGGCGGCTGACAGAACGAGAGATTATGCGAACATAGCGAATTATACATGTATGAAATATTCGCATGATCGTTGGGAAAACTAATTGCACGTTTTATATAGCAAATATAATTATTATTACTATACGATGAAGTTCATCGTAGTTTGTTATCAAACCTATTTTTTTTTTTTTTTAATATTGCGCTGTAATGACATAGCTCGGATAATCTAATATCACGAGTTGCTTTAATGACATGAAATTAATCTTCATATCTTTTTCGATACTCTTGTAACGGATATTAAAAATACAGTGCGCAGTATATAATAGTAGAGTGTAATTTCACGATGTCACTTTAAGTTATTACGCATTATTTACTTACTTTCGTAAAATATTGCCTAGATATAATTCACGTTGAAAAATATGAAATGCGCGCAATATTTCGATGTCGAAAAATATATATATATCAGTTGTGAATGTTCGGTCTTACATCCAGCTGCTGCTTTTGTCTCTTCTTTGCGAAGACGTGCGAAAATACTGCAAATATAAAGAGATACATCTATAATCAGGTTGTACATGGAAGAAGGGCTGCAAATGGGTGAGAATAGGAGTTTTTTCTCGCTATTGCATGTGACTTTTCCTATGTGGTTCTATCACAAAGGCTAAAGATAAGAGCGGTGATCCGCTCGGGAGGAAAGACATTGGATGTAATAATCTTAGGATTTTCCAGATGTTCTCTCCAACGTGCAGATCCATAACCATGGGGTTTGAGTGATAGAAATCTCTGACCTTCTCCTAGAGAGAAGTTGTATAATGCATTTATAACAAAAAGAAAAAATCATGTTGTACATACATACGCTGTTGATGTCATGGTGGCTCTGAGATCAAATATCGCAATATACATCATCTTTGCTCTGTCAATCAAATATGTATATCGAGGAGTAGTTTGTTATCGTGTTTGCACACAGGATGAGTCGAAGTTACTGTCCAAATCTCTTTCTTACATTTGAATATCTACAC
>QVNZ01020301.1:0-18837 GCA_014825645.1 Pseudomyrmex dendroicus
CCGATTAGCTTAATCAATAATGACGATGAGAGACCAAGTCTGGAAAGGGCATAATTTATTTCAGACACAAAAAATCGAGAGATATCTTAAAAGATGTTCCAAAAATAGAGAGAAAGAGAAGGAGAGAAATGTTTAAATTATTTCAGCTATATTTTTCAAATATCTTTACAGCGTCTTTCGAACTTTTGTGCTGTTCCAGGATGTTCCTGAACGTGTTCCCGTCCACGAGCGCCGCGATGTCCACGTTTTCCGCATACGAACCAGGAGATTTCCCGAAGTTAGAGCCTGGACAACTCGAACTCTCTTATCTTTCTAACATAAAAGCATCTACGCTCGGCATAGTGGACAATTTAGCAATGTTGTTAACTTGTAAAATCTAATGAACTCTTGGCTGAATCCTGCGTATGATCCGCGAGTAAGTCAGCAATCTACCAATTAATTGTTGACTTCGGTGAACATATCGTTGTAACATTTGCATTATCATCACTTGCGTTGGTAGGAAATGTTTTTAGTGAAGACTCCAACCGCTCTAGGAAATTTTGGTTCTGATCTCCGGCAAACTTTGCTCAACATTTAGTAGAAATCGAAGTAGGAATCGCTTTTGCTAAAAATGTTTTCGACTTAGCAAATATTACTTTTATAAGATTCTCAAAAACAATTTACAAATTTATAAAATTGAATTACAAATGTAAAAATTTATATAATTTAAATTTTAAGCTTACTTAGAATCAAACTAGCAAAACATTTTTAGGTCAAAGTGAGTCATGCGCTGGATATACGTGCGCGAAATATATTTTTAATCGTGTACATTATTACATATAATAAATCAAACTGAATTCAATTCGAAAATTCATGTTAAATGCTTATTTTTTGCGTCACATATATACATGAATCATTCATTTTACCTCCTATAAAATTTAAAAAATCTATTGCAAAAACGAACATCTCGACCAGGAGTCGAACCTAGATATAAAATTCTTACAATGATTTAAGTCCCATATAACCACATTAACTTTATTTATATATGTTACATAGGTACTTTTATTTTATATGTGATTTTTAAAAGATTCTTATATATGATTCTTGTATAAAAAAACTCTAATAAAAATCATATGTGGAAAAACACATTTATCAAGTTGAAAATTGTCAATCAAGCAAACAAATTACATATCAAATGAATAATGATGTTCGGTATAAAAATCTGAAAAAATTCTTCAACAAAGAGAGAAAGCACACGGTTCAATAAGATAATCGTCGTCGGTCGAACGGTTGCGCGAACTTGAACGTCTAAATCTTCGAATTAGCATTTCCGATTTCACCGGGAACTGGTTGTTCGCAAGTTGTTCGATTTCGCCGCGTAATCACGCTGCTCGTTTGAGGAAGCAATTGCAGTTAGCGCAAAACAACTAGCTATCTGAATCATTGAGAGGCGCCGAAAACTCATTTAACGAGCATAAAATTAGAACGTCGTGTCCGGGCGCGAGAAAGTTCTCCGATCACTCGCCTCGATAGCTTCTATCTCAAAGTCTTGTCCTAACGAGAAAACATTGTGTACACAGTGAAAATAAGGGCTTTTTGCAGAGGCTTTTTCTATGCCAACTTTCAGTGAAATTTTCTCGACGAGTTTCTCGAGATAATTTTTAAATTAAAAAATTTTAAATTTCGTTGAATGAATTAAGACATTTTTAATTTTGCAGTTGTGTGTCTCAATTCGATGTTCAAAGAATGTGAAAAACGCACTGAAATGTCCACGAAACGTATAAAAATGACACTAACTGCTGTTCAAATTCGAAAACCACCTTTGAATATATAACATACCGCGAAAGCATCGAATATCAATTATTGATAAATTAAAAAAACAAAACAAAAATCAGAGGTTTTCCACCAATCGTTTGTTTCATTCTTCAAATCTTCGGGAATTTTGATTTAATTTGAAATAATATCGTTTAACGCGGAATTTCCATTTGATGAATATTATGTGTTTAATATATCGAAAACGAAAAAAAAAATCTGGCATTTATTGTGAAGCTCTAAAAATGAATTAAAATACTATCTCTGACATATCTTCTCTCTCCCTCTCTCTCGTGGGAACTAGAATGTAATTTAAAATTGGTAATAATCCGACATTTTTTCATAAGAAATAAATGAATTTGCGAAAAAATTTTATTCAATTTATGAATAATATTTAGTAATAAACTATCGCCGAAATATGGAATTTGATACAACGGGGCAAAATTTCCGGGGTAAAATTGCGCGCGGCAATCGCCGCGAGATTAATTAATTCGGTAATAAACTTTTATTTGTTATTTATTTTTTTATATCGCAATACAATAAAATGTGCGTGTCAAAAATTAAAGTCAATTTTCTCGATTTGTCTCGATGTTCATTCTGTTGCCGCGTTCACTGTTTTTTTTCGCGACGCTGATGATTGGTTTTCGATCGTTTGTGTCGATTATTTTTAAACGAATAAAAGACAAAAAATCTCGGGCCATTGTGTTTCAAACATAAACTTTTGTTCTTTATATCTTTTAATACGAGACTTTGTTTTACGTGTGAAGAAAATTCAATGTTGTTAGCGTAAGTGTCACGAAGACGTGATTCAGAGCGTTTGCTTAAAAAGATGATCTGAAAACTCAACTTGCTTTACTCACACACACACACGCTCTCTCGACTATTTTATAGTCAACCGTTTTCAGTATTTTACGTTAGCCGTGCTTTATTCATATCTCAGCAGCTTAGCGCACGACCCGGTGTGTATTACGGAAGCTCCGCAAGGGAAACACGGCGTGATCGACCTCGTCCCTACAAAACGCGCGCGCATATATTTCTCGGGAAGACAACGTCTGTGCTTACTCGCGTGTACGCGAGAGGGAATTCGTCGTGACGTTGGTTGAAAAAAATTGCAGCCCGGCGTGCCGAATTTAAACGGTCGCATTAGCGCGCACGTTCCCACGCGAGGCGGCGCCTCGCTTTGATAAGACAGATAATTCGTACGTATAGAGCGAGAGGCACGTCTTCGTTAAGTGTGCATTAGCGGATGCATCCGCTTGAGGTGGAGTTTGCGGTGCGGCAAGCGCAGTTCGCAATTTCCGCAAGCTGCTATTTGAAACAACAACGAAAACGTGCGGCTCACGTGTGTGTGACTTTTGGCAGACGCGAATTGAGATGTTATCCGCTAAACGCTCTTTCGCGCAATAATAATACTTAAAAGCCGTTCCCCGTGATCATAAGCCCCGGCGTATTATCGCGCGGTTACGGCCTCGCGTTCGTAATTATTAAGGAAATTGCGCGCGAAACAACCAGACTACGATCTTCTGCAAAACGAGGAAGAACACGCGGAGAAAAAAAAAAGAGAAAGAGAAATTTGCTTCGAGAGAAAATGTGTCGCTGCTCCTCGCGAATCCTTTTAATGCCCATCTCCGCGAAAGGTTACGTTTACGAATTCTCCTCCTAGTCGGATATTATTCCGATGGAATATTGTGAAAGAGAGAGAGAGAGAGAGAGAGAGACGGAAAATCCTTCTAATTTTCAGAGAGAGAAAAGTAAGTTCCAAAGCGAAGCGAGACTTTCCGTCCTTGAACATTCGGACATGATATCACTGGACTACGTTCATTACGAGGGAAGGAAATTTGTAATCACGCGAAATGGCACATCTTTCATGAGATGCCAGAAAGCGAAGAGAGGTGAAAAGAAGCGTCGAGCGTTTTCGTTACGACGAGGTAAAATATCTGTTTGCCTCTTCCGTTTTGTACTTTTCCGCTACGATCAGAAACGTCTTTCAGAAGCTCGACCTCGATAACAGCTGCTTCTTCCCTGGACGGTCTTATTTGACTTCTCCGAGTCTTCGCTTGACGTTTCCGTTCCGTTAATGAAAAATTGATACTACTCGCGACGTGACACGCGAAGATAATTAAAGAGCCGCCGTCTTTCTAACATTCTCAATCAACTCGAATATTTTCTTGGTGCGACGATATTATATGTCTCTCGCGCGTTTAATTTTCATATTAATAATCTCTCGATACTTGTCGACTTGTTCGTGATTTTATTTTTATTAATTAAAGTTTTTATTTAATAATAATAATAATATTAATTACGTTTATATTAATTTTTATTTATATTAATTAAAAGAGAAAATAACTTTTTTTCTTAACACGTTTGTATATTCAAGCCTTCAAAAAGTATCTACAAAAAATAAAAAATTAGTTTTTAACTAAAAGAAATCTCAAATGTGCTTCTCTACGAAGAAAGAGGGTGAAATTCCAGAAAATTTGACAAAGCGATACGACAGGTAACAAAAATCGTTGTAAAACCGATTGGCGGTGTCGGGAAGCAATAGCGTTCTAGAGTCCAGGATCGTTGCCTCTAGTACGCTGTGTTACTGATAAACACGCGGATTCGGCCCGTTTCAGAATTTACGATATTTGCTTACGGCGCGCCGTCGCATCGGTGGGACGCTGATAAAAGTAGACGCCGACTACCTCCGCTCGCGAATTATCGCCGGCGAATTTACGGCGTTATCCGCGCTATCTCGATTGGCGTCGGTGGAAACGCGCGCGTCACCCCCGATCGGCCACCATCGGAAATGGCCACGGATGAACAGCCAACGAGCGTTTCGGGCTCTTGCGTGTGACAGAGTAACGAGACGTACATTCCGGTGGGATTTTATAGCACCTGGACCGAGTCGGTCCTGCGCGAGAACTCGATTCTCGTCCATCTCGCCGGAAACGACAGACCGTTTTGTGATTTATCGCGTGTACCAGAGAACGGAAGGGTCCGTCTACAAGAGAGGATCGTTCGTGAACGATCGACGAAGAACTGCGCGATCGAACACCGAGGGTGCCGGTTTAATGACACGTTAAAATTGTGAAGAAAAATTGTAACTAATCGAAACAATTTAAGTTTAGGAAAGCAAAAAATTGACGCTTCAAAACAGAAAACGTGACATATCCCTCGTGCCAGTTGTTTCCTTGCGGAAAAAAATAATAAATGAGATAAGGGAACGACACATTTTAGATATCTGTGGCGGGAATATATCGCGGCTATGAGGTTTTTTTTATTACGACGGGAGCGTTTTTTTTTTTTTTATATATATATACGCGCGCGTATAGCCGCGGGAGTTTTTGACGTAAATGCGATTCTCCGCGTGATGATCGACGATAAAAGGAGACCGAGAGAGAGACGAATCCCATTCCTTCTTTCTCCGTCCTTTCCGCGGCGACTTTTCGTTCTCGTAAAGTTTCTTGTTCTCGCTTTTTCTGCGGGAGTCGTGAGCGCGCATTCGATCGCGCTTTCGCCGAAATGCGCGCCGGCTACTATTTTATTATCCGCGATAACGATTACAGGCGTTACTGCCGAGTCGAACGCGGGTTTTCGTTCGCGCGAAACAATGTGGCGAGAATCGTGAAACGCAAAGGTGGAAGTTATAAAGTTGCGCCTGGCTGGCTTTTCGAAGTTCGTGCCGGTTTTTTTTTATTTTTTATTATTACAGCGAGCGAGAAAACCTCTTTTCCGTTGAAAAATAACAGAACATTGCTAACTTCGGAAGAACTACGGATAATAAAACGTAATATTGTTGTCAAAAATTCCTTCTCTTTCAGTCGGAGTTTCGACAAGTTGATGATTACATTTCTCTTGTAATAAAAAAAAAAAAAAAATTAACAGCACAATCGCGTCTGATTTCAAGAATGTTTGAGAGAATTTCGAGACAATCTTTCTTTCCCGAGACAAGAATAGACTCTCCGGCGATGAGTCTTGTTTATTCTTCGATCGAGAAGAGTCTTCGGCCGGAAGCGTCACATCGATCTTGCCTTTTACCTCCGGCCGATACCCACCCTCGCCCGACGTTTGCGGCACCTTTAACCTCCCATCGTATCGCCGGCGACTGCCCGCTTTTATTTCGCCGCAACACTTCCACACACACACAATACCGAGGAAGCTTATTTATCTCCCGCCCGCGGACGTGACCGTATACAGTTTCGTATTCGTTCGTTTCCGCGAAATCGGGCGGAAAAACAGCGCGGTGGAAACGAATGATTTTTAAACGGGGCAGAAAGGTCAACTTTGATTAAAATCGTCCCTCTATCCTGTTTCTCGATTTTGGAAGCGGATATATTTCCACAGAAAAAGAAAAAAAAATAAATAACGTCTCCACAACCTACGTCTCGTTCCTCTAACGGATCTTCTCTCCGGAACGTTTGCGGTCGCGCAGTAATACGAGAGTTACACACACGATTTTGCAATACACTTTTACCTCGCGAACGAAGAAGAAATAGATTGAATGGAAAATAATTCGTTTTTGGGCCGTCCCTTTCGGCCGCGAAGATGGGTTATTGAATTTTATATTAAACTGCAATACGGAGGAAGGAAATGGGATTTTTATTAAGATTCTTGAAATTTGCATTTGTGACGTTCGTACATACGTAAGACAAATTTGAAAAAAAAAAAAAAAATTATTTAAAAACCTCGCGTCACACACGTGACACGAACAATGTCGACGCGAATGCGTCAATAATTGAAGATTTTCTTGTCCGGTTGCATTGATCTGTGTACTAAAAATAGCTCTCTTCATCTGTTATTGAAATCCGAAATCGGCTTTTCGCTCGACGCAGCTGTCATTTAAGCGTATCCGGTTCTGAATGGAATTACGTAAGATCGCGAGAGCGCAAACAAAACGTCAGCGAAAACGCTGACGACTCATTCCCACGTCATTCAAGTCAGTTTCCTCCGTTTTCGCGTCCGTATAGGAAGCAAGACGGTCTGCCGAACGCGCGTAATTTCCACAGAGTCACCGGCTTCTCTCTCTCTCTCTATCTCTGCTGACGACGCGCGGTGCCCGTTTCTCACTCTCGTCGCGTGACACGACGATTTAGTTCTCGTATCCTAATTAAGAACTCCAATCCCGCGATTCTTATTCTCGATAGAGCCCCGAGGGTCGACGTTCCCAACGGCAGTTACTCGCAATTGGAAACTCTCGGGTGGCTGACACGTAGATGTCGAGCGCCAAATGCGGGAACGCCGAGTTAAAACCGAATTACATTGGTTGGAAAATCGATTCACGCGTAAACGTTAAATTTATGTAACTGGTTTTTTTTTTGTTAAATTACTTTGTCAAAAAACGGTTCTAGCGAGATATTCATCTCCACGAAATAATTACGACATGTAAGACAAAAATGTCCGTTTGTGGAAAAATTGTTTTTTTCGAAAATAAATTTTAGAAGAAATAGAACAAGTCAGGTCTGTAGCTGCGCGTCCTGCAACGACAGACACATTTTTCTTTTTTTATTTGTCGCGGCATGCTCTCTCGATATTTATATTGTACTTACCTGGGACGATTCCGCTCAAAAGTAGGACAATCTAAAAGTAAGACAGGATCATGCTGCAGGGATAATCAAGAGGTTGCTACAGTTACTTGCGCTCGTTTCTTTTTTGTGTGTATATATGTATATATATTTATAATCGCGGTCATCATAAAAGTACAATAATAGCTTTATATCAAATCACGAGGAGAAAGTCAATATTCACACGAGTAGGCGATGGCTTTCGAGAATATTCATTTGCTAAGGATCGTTGCGTGTGTTGGTTTTCTTCCTCTGTTTTATCTTTGTTTTGTTTTGTTTTTAAACTCATTCATTCGTTTCTTTCTTTTTTGTGTGTTGTGTTTCTTTTTTTTATTTTTTATTTTTTTTTTTACAAAAGTGTGTGGTTTTTTTCTCTTCTCACATGCGGTCCCAACGAAATGAAGGAAAAAAGAAAAACGGAGCGACGGAGAATTGTGTAAGAATAATATTTTTAAGAACAATGAGGAAAGTGAGATATTAAAACAAAACATCTGTGTAGACAATAATCAAATAATAATAATAACAACAAACAGTTTACAAAACGCAAGGTAAGGTAGTAAGTATCGAGGGCATGCGTTGCGTCAGTTCGGGAGGTATTGGAATGTGACGACTGACGTCACCGTGCACGCGGGCGATAACTGGGCGATCGCGGTAGCAACGAGAGAGTAAAGTCTGTTGGTTCTTCTTCCAGGGTGTGTGTGTGTGTATGTGTGTGTGCGAATTGCGCCGATCAGCCGAGAGACGCACAACAGTTTCGAGGTAGGAGAACGAAGGTTGACAACACGCGATAGACTCTTCTGTTCTCTTCTTCCCGCTTCTTTTTTTGAGTCTTCAGCCTCGTCCCTCTCTTGCTGTCTGTCATCTCCGCTGTCGTTTCTTTCGCCCTCTCCCCCTCCTGATCCTTGCCCCTCTCCCCCCTTTGTTCGCTCACACAATTGATATTCTCTATTATCTCATTTGTACAAATATATAACAATATCCATTCACACATAAATTCACGAGTAACGAGTATGATTACTGGTGGTCCGTTGTTCAGCTTAATGTGTATACGGAGGCCACTTTACGTAGATATCCCTTCACCCTAGTTGCAACGACGGGATGTCGGTAGCCTTCCTGAAGAGAGGTGAAGAAAAAGACGCGCGCGCGCGCGCGCGGCTTTCGTTCATCCGAATGGAACTACTACGACGACGGTCATCGATCGCGCCGGGGGAGAAACGCTGCACGAAGGAAAGAGATATACATCAAATGGATACAATTTAAAAGATATACTATTTGAACCAACTGCATTCGCAACGTGCAACATTTGCGCGCGACGAGATAAATATTAATTATCGCGACGAGACAATCGACGAACGGTTCGGCGCGTTGACTTCGGACAGACAGAAAACGTCGGAAGGGGAACGCGAAAGAGAACGCGCGTTGGGATCAAACAAGGGCGTCGCTAATCAGGCACTTTTCATAAATGTCCTTTCACCCTTTTCCTCCGTGTTTGTTTCACCGCGTCGAAAATGTCTCGATGCGCGAGACTAACGCGCCCGACAATGGCCAAAAAGTTATGTGTATATTATCTTTAGCTAAAATCACATCCCCTGCTCATGCGCACGTTCACGCGATGGTGAGACAACAATCACACACACACTCTCTCTCTCTCTTTCTCTCATTCTCTCCATCTTGCTATTTTCATACATCGTTCTACGGAGTTCTTCTACTATCACGTTTTCGACGAAAGCCTCCTTCGCTTGCTCCTCCTCCAGTTTTTTTTCCTCGTTCCACTCCTCCCTTCATCCCGCTACGTCCTCACCACCGTTTTCCCATCTTCCTTGTCATCACACATGAAACTTCGCTGGCGCGAAAGCACGTAACTTCTGACTCGCGAACCAATCACAATCGAGACAACTTGTCGATTTCTTTCTGCGAGAGGTCTTCGGCAAGAGGTCATCAGCTACGTCGCCGCTAACTAGGTCTAGGTCATCAGCTCCGTCGCGTCGTCCGTGTCCGCTTCTTCGGATGGTTCCACTTTTACGGCAAGCTGTGTGTATCCCATATTAGCTTCCTTTCTACCGGACCAGGTCTGCAAAGCAAAGTTGTGACACGCAAATCCATTAATTTCGCTCCCCTTATTTTTTGAGATGACAGTAAAAATATTACGAAATAAAAACTCATTTGTAATTCTGATCAGATATACATACCTGAAGGGCAACGAATATCGTTGCGAACAACGCGACCGATGCTAAACAGATGGCGACCGCCATGGTCGTGGCTGCTGTTACGGCGAGCGAACCCGAATCGTTGTTTGGCATGCCATAGTTTTTATATGCTTCTAAATTCGCCGCGTCGGCAGAGAACTCCGTGCCCGGTACTCTTCTCTTACCAGCCGGTGAACTGTTTCTACAACCGCCTGGAACACAAAAACATGATGTTCGTAATAACATGTTACTGCGATAACAAGTGTGATAAATTATGATCGTTGATAAAAATTGCAACTTAAACGCGAGAATCACCTGTTTCCGGGTCACAGAGACAGCACTCTTCAGCTTCCGGTCCCTTCTCGTTGCCCGTACAGCAAGGCACGCACTGGTTGTTCAGTTTGTCCAGGTGAAGCGGAGGCGAGCACGCGGCGCAGCTGAACTTGCCGGGGCCAGTGCATCTTCGACACTCGGAATGGCAGCCCTTGCAGAGCTGCGTCAGCGGATCGTAGTATTGGGCGCCCAGGCATTCCATGCACAGTCCACCTTCCAGCATCGAGTGAGGTGGACAAGATGTGCATTCCAGCGGGCCCTCGCCTGAATCAAAAAGTTTTTCCAAAAGTACAAGATGCAAGAACTTACCGATCGTTTGTAAGTAAACGACACTCACCTTTGCATGTGCGACAGTAGTGATGACACTTCTGGCAACCAAAGTTGGATTTGAAAAAGCCTTCTGGACACTCCGGATGGCACTCGCCGGCAGCCAGTTGCCAGCCTCTCGGGCAAGTCACACACTGATCTCTTCTGGGTCCCGAGCACGTCTTACACGACAAGTAACACTTGGCGCACTGACCCCTGTCGCTGTAATAACTGTAAAACCAAAACAGAATAAAAGAATATTAGTAAAATATAAATCGATTAAATTGTTTTATTAGTAATTCCGCCCCATAATCCTTACCCTGGCGCGCACGAGGACCTGCATTCTCCGCTCTGCAGCTGCAGTCCGTCTTGACAGGCCGTGCAGTTCAACCGAGACACGCAGCTCTTGCAAGTGTGCAGACAGGGGACGCAGACCGGTCTCGAGGGCTGAACCACGGAGTAATACGAGTCGTCGCATTGGGAGACGCAACGTTTGCCCTGAAGCAGCAACGGATTCGGGCAAGATATGCAGTGATTCTCCGTGGAACCGGCGCAAGTCTCGCAGGACGAGTGACAAGATTTGCACTGGCCGTCTTCGTAGTATTGGTTTGTGTTGCACTTGCTGCGACTCTCGGGCGCGCACAAACCCTTCTTGTTCAAGCTCCAGCCGTCGATGCAGCTAGTGCAGCTCAGCATGGCACAGGACGCACAACCGGGCGGACACGCCACGCACTCGCGCCGCTTCTTGTCGGCGCTGTAATCCGCCGGGCACGAGCTGCGACACGTGCCTAAAACAATCAAAGCAAAAATTTTGATTTAAAAAATAAAAATGTACGTGTTTAATTTAAAGATTATTAAAAAAATAAGTTAAAACAGACGTGCGTTTACCGTTCAAAGCAAACAACCCGGATCGGCAGGAGATGCATTGGTTTTCCGCTGTGCCGTTGCAGGTCTCGCAGGTAGGATAGCACTGCGCGCAGTTGTAGTCCTGCGTCTCGTACGTGTAAGGTGGACACGCGGCGTAACACTTGTTCTCGTGCATCACCAAGTGATGTTCGCAACTGGTGCACTTGTCCGGTCTGTCCTGGCAGCTGGCACAGTTGGCTTCGCACGGCACGCAAGTGCTGTTCTCGGTATCTTTGTGGAAAAAAAAAAAAAAAAAAAAAAAAAAAAAAAAAAAAAAAAAAAAAAAAAAAAAAAAAAAAAAAAAAAAAATACAGATGCAGATTTCGAAGAAGAAAAACAATCGAATGCACGTACTTTCATAGTAGCCTTCCGGGCATTGCTGGAGACAAACTGCGAGATCGGTGACGCGTAGATGAGCGGGCGCGCACGAGAGACAAGAATCCTGACCGGCTCCCGCGCAAATCTCGCAGGACTCGTGACACGGCCAGCAGACGCCACCCTGATTCGGGAAGCTTCTTGGCGGACAGCGACTGACGCACGTGCTGAAAAACAAAGACAAGAGACCCCTCGCGCTATTTCTAAAGCGTATTTTTGTACAGGGTCAGATGAAAGAAGACACCGAGTGTGACAACTAAGTGAAGTCCAGAATTGACAGAAAATGAACGTTGTGCGTTGTATGACATGTAAATTACATAACGATTACGTGAAAAAAAAAAAAAAAAAAAAAAAAAAAAAGTGTTGAATCGCATACCAAGACGTTTCGCTCTAAAGTATCCTACCGTCATAATCCGTTTTTGGTGAGCGTTGTGGTAAATTTCTTTCAAGATTAGTTTTAGAGACAGAATTATAGGTGCCATCTCGTGAATTAAAATGTGATTAATAGATTAATATATTAAATATATAAAATTAGCATTGTATTAAATATATTTCACATGCAATCTTGAAGAAAGTTATTATATTTAAAAATTGAAGAAAGTTACTTATATTTTGTTCAATATATGCGAGACTGAAAAGATTTACTCACTTATCGAGACGATAATTTTTACACGCGACGCACTGCGTCGGGCCCTTGCCGTAGCATCCTTGCGCGTCGCACTGAGGATCACAGTCGTGTAATATCCTTCTGGTCGTATCTAGGGTGCCATCCGCTTGTGACGCGACCGAGGGCGAGTCAAAAGCGGATGACGGAACGTCGCCGGGCAGGCGATTCGTCAAAAGCGGCGCCGAGGAACCGTCCAACGTCGCCACGGACGCCTGTATGTTCGACGCGGCGGCTGCGAATTGGCCCTGGTAACTCTGAAAGGTAGACGAAGAAAAGAAGTCGCTGTTGCCCGGATAACCGGACAATTGTAAGCGATCGTCTACCGTGGACGGATATTGCACGGAATAGGAGGGTAGGTACGGAACATGTACCGGATTAAATTGCCGCGTGCGTATCCGGATCGGGTTCGTCGACGTGCCGTAGAAGATCAATTGCCACTTCTTCAGTATGCCTGCAACAAAGTTGACGAGCGCGCCGCGTTATATGACGGAGCAACGTGCGATCGAAAACTATTTTTTATTTCTGTCCGATGTCCGAGATTATAAATTTTATACACCGATCAAATATTTTTTTGATAATTAATATAACTTCTTGATGTATAAAATTGATCAAAAAGATCTTGAAGAGAAAGAACTTGCCTGGTGAATTGACGTGTCGGTTTCCCGCGTTAATGATCTGCAGCGTCCACCGACCGTCCGCTTTTTCGCCCCAGAAGTGCACGCTGAGAAAAGGCCAATCATCGAAGTTGGAGCTAAGGACGTCGCGCGGTCGTTCGAATAGTAAGGTTGAAGTTGTGCCCATCGGCGATGTCAGTAAAAGCCTCAAGTTTCCTCGAGGGAAGAACCTCAGGGAAACCTAGTTCGCGATCAATCCCACAATTTTACGAATTCATTTCATAATTTGTAAATACATATATTTTTTTTGTAAATACTTTTAACACAAATATTTTTTTTAAACGCGCACGAAAAACTCTTGCTTCTCTCACCTTGCACTGCACGTGCTCCAAGAATCGCACCTCGTTCAATGATCCGGCGCATCCGGTGACGTCCATGTACACACTCAGTGTATATCCGTACGTGGGATCAATCGGTCTCTCCTCGTTGATCTCGTCGGACTTGCAGATGTGCTGGGGCGGCACGTTGGTCCACTGCTCGGCCAGATTGACCATTGCGCCCGCGTCCATCAGACCGTAGCCGAACTTGTGGGAGACCTTTCTCTTCACGCCGTTTAGAATCCAGCCGGGTTCGTTGCTGAGCGGCTCGGACCTCGAGGTGAGCACCACCAGGTACTGCATGTCTCGCCACGTTAAGCTGGGATTCGCCTCGAGGGCGAGGGCGGCGATACCGGCGGCCAGCGGGGCCGAGGCGGACGTCCCGGTGTGCTCCACCGTGCAGATGTGATCGGGACGCAGCTTCGCGTCCATGTCCACGGTGGCGACGCTCTTATCGTTGCCGGGCGTGCCGGACGAGTACGTCGACGCCAGGGTGGAGCTGCACTCCTCGAGGTACCACGGCTTGTAGCCGCCTTGGGTCGCGCTTGATATCGAAAGCGTAAAGATGCTGTTTGTGTAACCGTCGCAGTTGCACGAATCGGTGTGTCGGCCACCATTACCGGATGCCCAGACAAAGATCGAGCCTTTACCTTTGCGGCCCTGCGAAGAAGGACAGAGGAATCTCACGAATGTTCTTTCGAGTTGAAGGAACGAGTCGCGCGATCGACGAAGCGAAGGAAAATTCTTTTTACAAAACGAACAGATGTGTATGTTATTATTATTATTATTTTTTTTTTTTGAATAATATGATTTTCTTCTACACCGCGTTGATTTTTTTTTTTTTTTCAAGCGCACGTCAAACAACGAAAGATGTTCTATTTTTAACGACGTTTTGCACAATTAAAAATACTCTTTTCGTTGACGAGAAAAAAATAAACATGAGACGTGTACTTGCCGCGCAAGCTATTGTATTATTTCAGTTAGCGTTTGTGCGGAAAAAAAAATCACTGGATTATTTCAACAGTGTCATGTGCGCAAAATAACCATTTCAATGGTAGGTATATATACGGTGCCATTTACTTTAGAGGAATTTACAGAAAATGGAATTTTTAAAATAGAAAATAGCAATTTTTTACCACTATGCAATATATACACGCGCACACACACCTGCGTATGTTAAACAAATTATTTTCTGACGCAAGCCAATATTTGCTTTCGTCTAATCGAAAAAAAATAATTTGACGTGCAACTAACTCAATTTATTTAAACTTTCAAAAAATTTAAATGTTTATTCTGGGAATGTCATTTTCGCGAAAAAAAATGATCAGCCGACGTTCAATTAAACGTCAAGATTAGCAATCTGGGCGCGATCGAGGGACTCCGTTGCGTTTCTCCGCGGCATCAAAACGCGATGACGTCCCGAGAGAGAAAAAGAGAGAGAGAGAGAGAAGAGGATTTTTAAATCCTCTCGAGGTAATAGAATAAACTGTCGGGGAGGCGAGAGCTCGCGGCAGAAAGTAAATTGATCCCTTCGCTTCGTGGACGCGCGAAAAGCTCGAGATATATATATATATATGTTGGCTTACGCTCGTCACTCCGTAAATAAACGCCCTCCTGGCGAGAGGGCCAGGACCGTCGACGGTCTTGCCGTCGTCCTCGGGACCCCAGGAGGCGCTGTATATGTCGATGTGATCAGGATTCAATCCCAGCGCTCTGGCCTCGACGGCGTCGTTTACCGGGCCATCGAGCATTCGCACGCCTGAGAACACGGGAGATATGTGCGTGAGTAAGTCTTTCTCCTGCTTTTCCCGGCACCGGCTCTCTCGCGTGCCGCGATTGCAAGCTCGTTGAATTTCTAATATCGATTTTAAAAGAATCCTCGGCGTCCGATCTTTTTTGTTTCTCGCAAAAAGAAAGACTTCACAGACATTTGTTCCACAGACATTTGTTTACACGAAGAGAATTTTTATTAATATCGTGTTTAACAATTTCAGTCTTTCCTCGATTTTCCTCGCATCTGCGCATACGATGTCCGCTTAGAGATCGACTTGTACCGCTTGAATATTGGAACGCGTTCGTTCTTTCTTGTCGAATCTTGCGCGCCATGTGTAAAGATAAAAATAAAATTTATTCAATAATAAAATTAGAGATTGTTTCAATAAAATCTCAAAGTATCGATTATTGCAGACGTTACTTTCATTTCGAATTTGTCTGCAGTTTAAAAAGAGAGAATATTCCAACTAAACGTAGCGGCAACGCTTTTCTCTCGATAAGAATAGGAAACACATTTATATCTCGAGACACTTGATACGCGCGCAAAAGCGTTAGACGCGCACGACAGCCTCTCCTCTCCAAATTGCATCGCCGTTTTCAGACGCGCGATCTTCCACATCTCCGCGACATTAACGACATTTCCCGTCGACGCTGTATCGAAATTTCTCGATCTCGCGCGCTTACACTGCACGGTCATCAATTCCTCGCGAATTCAATATCGAGAAATTCCGAAACACACACGCCCGTGTCGTTCCGCGCGGCTATATCGTCGTTTTCGACTGCGCGCTCCGACCGTAAGAGCCGGCCGACGACCGGCTTACGGACGTTCGTTTCGAAGTGGAGTTATAACGGAATTAATACGGCTCGATAGCACACGGAAGTCGTCGTCGAAACGTCCGGAAAACTCGGCTTTTATTCTTCAGCGCGAGGACGATAAAGCGGCCACCGCCGGGGCCTGACACTTCCAGCGACCGCGCGGCACTTATTTATTTCCGCGGAGCGATTCCCGTTACGCGCGCTTGGGCTAAGTCAGCACTGCGGAAACGGCGGTCCCGGAAGGAATACCCGCGCGACAACAGGAAAAGATAAATACCGTTTTCTTCGAAACCCAATGAGCCGCGATCTCTTCCCTTACGAACGCGCGAAACGAAATTGATGAAAAGTTTTTAGAGATTACCACGTCGTTAAATTCTTTATCGGAATAATCGTGCGTGCGTCTCCCACACGTTTTGGACAAATTAAAAAACCCAGCGCTTCCACACACGCGCGCGCGCAAAGAACACGAACATATACTGTCAACATTTACACGCGCAAGTTCGAGACGCGCGTTCTCATCACCTGAAATACCAACATTTCCCGATGGATGTAACAAGCTATCTCGAATTTTCAACAAAATCGGTCAGGACATA
This sequence comes from Pseudomyrmex dendroicus, assembly GCA_014825645.1. Taxonomy (NCBI): domain Eukaryota; kingdom Metazoa; phylum Arthropoda; class Insecta; order Hymenoptera; family Formicidae; genus Pseudomyrmex; species Pseudomyrmex dendroicus. The sequence continues at coordinate 16,284 of QVNZ01020301.1, forward strand.
AAATAGCTCTATCAATTTCTGATCTATCAAATGCGGGGATGTGAGAAAAAGAAAATATTGATCCGCCAGACGTTATCCCGCCAAATGCGCTATTCAATTTTCGTGTTATCTGCTCTGAGTTTATATGGGCGCGCGTTGCAATTTAAAATGATAATTTAATTTTTCTCCGAGAACTAATTTAACACATACCAGCATGTGAAATAACATGTGATAAAAAAAAAAAAACAATCCGAAAACAAAAAAAAAGGAAACCAATGTTTCCAAGTTGTTTGTGCGGAACAGAAGAAACAATGCGTCGCAAATAAAATAATCCCCACGTTAACGTAATATCTTTACTTTATCTCTCTGTTGTGCGCCGAATTAATATCATAATGTAAAATCGCACGCCAAGGAGAAAAATAAAAATTGTTAACTGCGAAGATTAGCGCGAATCGTCATTGAGACGCAATCGGATTAAAATACATTTATCAAACGTATATACGCAAAATATAATAATCAGAAAAGAAGTATAAATTAAACACATCAAAAATTTATTTATTAATCCGATCGAGAAGGGAGTAACGAACACACACACTGACGGAGAGTTAAAAGCAAAAAGATATTTTTTACTTGGGAAATTTTTGCAGCAATTTTTCAGCAGATTTTAACAACAGAACGTCCGCTGATAATTTCAGATAAAATAAACAAAAAAAAAAAGTTATAATTGAATAATCTTTCTGTGGACATTTTAATATCGGTATTTCGGTTTTAGTTGTACGAGCGATTTAGATTTTATCCCAGGGAATAAATTCCATCCGAGCGAAACGAATGGGGTTTATCATAAAATTCATTCGTTTCAGAGAGCTTCGTTATATTTACAATCTAAAATATCCTCAAATAACTCTCCGTGTGTTCTCTCAATTGCGATTTATTTATTCGTAAGTGTCGATAAAAAAAAAAAAAATCGATACTTTTATAGTCACTTTTTAACGATTTTCATTTTCGACAGTCGCGTCGCGCGGCTCACTATATTTTACGACCTCGATGTATGAAATATTAAAATCGCCATTTTCCAGGATAAATAAAAATGTTGATGCGTTCGTAAGAACAGCCGTATCGGCTCCTCCTTCTCATCCTTCCGCAAAAGGATTTTCTTACCTCCGATACTGGCATTATACGCGACGCCGACTCCGCAATACTGGTTGAAAGCGACGGCCGCGACTTCGCCGGCGCATCGAGTGCCGTGTTTATTGTCGCCGTTGTCCCGCGGCATCGGATCGTCGTCGTTGTCGTTGATGTCCGTGCTGGCCTGATGATCGTAGTTGAGCGCCAGATCCGGATGATTCGTCTGAATGCCGTCGTCCAGAATCGAAACTACGACGCCCTTGCCGGTGTAACCCTTTTGCCAGGCTGGGCCGAGATTCATGTCGTAGCCGTCCTTGGCGCCGCCGTTCTACAAGAAATGTCAAATTTCGTCGTGACAATTTTTATAGAGTCGACATGTACGAGACACAATGTCCCATTTAAACGTCTTCTTTTACCCTTAAATATATATATATTTGACAAAAAAAAAATAAAAAAAATAAAAAAGTTTTAAGTGGTGTGTCGTGATAAGCGCAAAAAGCAAATCCCGAGCCAAATCGCGATGATAAATCGCGCATGGCACGGTACATGATTCTTTGACAGGAATTAATTTGCGAATTTCATGTTGCCGTGTACGGCCGTTGATTGATATTCATGTAATGCTACACATATATACCCTTACGCACGCGCGCGCGCGCGCGTAGTTTTCGTGGATTAATGGATTGCTAGCCGCACGCACAAATTCGAACGCCGCAGCTTTCAACGAGATCTGATGTATATAATAGCAAACAGAGTGGTGGATATCTTCGCAATTTGCGGTTTTTCGCGAAAACTCAATTGGAAACGCGTGCGTGGCGACAAGTTGCGCGAGAGTCCGGTTTTAAAAAGAACTCTTAAAAAGAACTCTCTCGAACAAATTTTACATTAATATTTTCTCTTACATTAATACTTTCTGAGTTACAGTTTTGCGCGAACTTCTCGTTGTGTAAAGTTACATGTTGTGTATATATATATATATCCAGCGGATAATGTGGAATTACTATCTCGTCTCGACGTTTCCTGAAAAATGCTAAAATGTGCTACTTTTTGGAAAAGCTAACAAATATAATAAAAAAAACCTTAAAAGTTGAAGGTTTGAAAACTGAATTTCAATTACGCAACTCACGTGTGTGCCACAGTTTTCCCACCCAAGAGGTTTCTCTCTCGGTCGCTACATCACGACGCGCGCTGCGTTAAAATTCCACGTACGAATTTCGGCAGAGCTTTTCCGATATCGCGCGATATCGCGAGTTGGCCAGCCGACGCGTCGGAAAAAATTATATGCAAAACGCGATTTGTCGGGATACGCGCGAGCGCGATTTGTATCCTAACAAACGTTCTCCCTCAGTTATATGCATTTATAATAGATTGATTATTGCGGGCTCCGACTACGATAACGGCGTTTTGCATTCGCGCCCGTCAATTTGCGTAACAAATGTACGGCGTTAAAATA
>QVNZ01020330.1:0-22475 GCA_014825645.1 Pseudomyrmex dendroicus
TAAAGTTATTAAGAGCCGTTGCAGGATGTTGTGCAGAGAAGCTTGTATATATATGCGTACATATATATGTGTTCACATATAAATTTATAAGTGAATTTTTTGTATTGAAATATCAATTCTAAAAATCGTATAGGATGCTTTTTGCATCTCATATACTAAATATCTCGTATACCCCCCTAACTAATTTCAAAATATTGCGAAAAAAACTCCTCAGCCAAGAGTCGAACCTGGAATCTCCGACTTTCCGGGCCGTCGCCTTCCCTGTTAGGCCACCGAGACACTTGGAGTTTGTCTCGCAATATTCATTAAGTTACTATTAATTGTTTAATCACACGGTTGAAAATGCGTTGATGAAATCCATCTTCGATATGTGTGAATATTGCGAGACAAACTCCAAGTGCCTCGGTGTCCCAACAGGGAAGGCGACGGCCCGGAAAGCCGGATTAATATAGAGATATATGGCAAAAAACAATGCAAAGATTTTTAGGTCTTTTATATGGTGAATAGGATATACGATTCATAAAAAAATCTTAAACTATATACTTTCTTTTTTCTAATACAAAATGTATTAACATCATTATATATTATTAATAAATATTAAACAAATTGACAAAAATGGGTGAGAAGAATGTTGAACTTAGCTCGTTTAACAAAAGTGTAGTAAGGTAACGCTTAGACGCAAGCGTTATATTACGGGCGAATATTTCACACGATAAAATTGCCGTATATCTAACCTATCTCAAACTAGTAAGGCTGCGTTCAGAAACATCACGCATGTGCGTACACGAGCATCATTCTATCTTTGTTTTATATCTACTAAGCGCTAAAGATAAAATGCACACGAATGATGTTTCCGAACGCAAAATATACCACAGCAATACTGTATATAAGACAACTAGCTGAATAAAGAATACGAGAGCTATGTGCTTGTAATTTGCTATACTCTATACTTTACTATCTTTCTGCATTTGCTATCCTTCTATATTTACAAATAACAAAATAACTGCTAAATCTTTTACAAACCTTGTAATAATTATTTTACATGTCTGTAAAATATGGTGACATTACCTATCACGCACTAATGAAAATCGACTAAACTGACGATAGTTTCGTTAATAGTAAAAAGCTGAAACACAACACAATACTAATGTAACATAAAAACACGTAACAAAGTGGTAGCACGCAAATTATCCCTATTTCTTCTATTTTTTCTGACTCAATATAAAATCTAGTGTTGCTCAAATCCCGGAGTTACTCTATATGTATATGTAAAATGGTTTTATATTAGAAGATTTAGAGAAAGTACAAAAGAGAGTTTTAAATATAAATTTAGATTTTTTAACTTTTTTTATTTTTAATATAAAAAATAGAACATTATATTTTACGTATTTTTTATAAAATAAATCTAATAGTAAACACGAATGTACAAAGTAGAAATAGAGTTTTATAATAAAATACACGATAATTGTTTAGACAGTGGACTACTTTACTGATTTTAATGACTTTTTAAATATGTTGTTAAGAACGTCATTCTGAACAACTTTTTTCTATTCTATATGTTATACGCCGTATGACTTTAGTTTTCGAGCTATACACAAAATTTTCATAAATAAACTCTTGTTTTTTGACACCGTGTGCATTTGAGAAGTAAATATTTCATATTATACACTAGCGTATACAGATGGACGGGAAAAAGGCGCAACTTCTCTTCCTGCATTTTTCTCCAAAAAAGCCTAACTTAATCCAATCTATGTTACTATAATATCATTAATTGTCATAATGCACATCGTTTGTCAATATATGCTATCATCGTAGTATAGATTGGATTAAGTTTCTTTTCGGGGCAGAAATGCAAGGAGAGGGGCTCCGCCTTTCCTCCGCCCACACGATAGTATACGATAGTATATGATATGATAATATATGATAGTGTATGATATAAAAGTTTATTTCTAAAAAAAAATTTTTTTTTAAATTTATTTCTAAAATATACATGGTCAAAAAACGAGAGTTTATTTATAAAACTTCTTTTGTGTATAACTCGAAAACTAAAGCCAAGCGGCGATAATATATATAGAAAAAAGTTGTTTAGAACAACATATAGGATTTTATTATTTTCAATATCAATGAAATCAGTAAAGTGGTCCACTTCATAAACAATTACCGAATATACTTAGATACGTGAAAAAGTAAATGGATATGATTTGTAGTTTATATCGTTTATGACTGACTATATCGATTCAACTGCAAAAAACATGAGATACCATGGAAATACGAATAAGCAACAGAATATCTATGCGCTTTATACCGCGAATATGCAGTATATACGTGCTGGTGAGTAAACGTTAAACACATGAGAACGACGTATGTACATTGTATGTACATTGTATCAATACAAGAATAAAAGTATGTAAAAAAGCAAAAAAATAAATATGCGTATAAAGCTCTATATCACGGCTTGCGCGGAGATGCGCTCGTGATGCACGCACAAAAAGCGGATGCATCGCGCGTGCATGCATGGATAAATGCGTAAACGCCGACGAAGCTGCGTATAAATGAAAAAATAGTAAAATAAGAAACGACACAATGCCCAACATCTGCAGCACGTCATGTAGGTAAAATATATTAACAATTAATAAAGAATATAAGATTCTAAAAGTCTAAACTTAGAAATATGAATAAGTTTTAAGAGCTATTTTTGCAGGATGTTATGCCGAAATATACTTTATATATATATGTATACACATATATATGTGCTCACATGTAAATTTTACATGTTTTTTAATTGAAATTTCAATAATTAAAATCCTACAGGATATATTTGCATCTCATGTAAGAAAGACTCCGTATACTCCCCCAAACTAATTTTAAAATATTGCGAAAAAATACTTTTCAGTCAGGAGTCGAACCTCGAATCTCCGGCTTTCCGAGCCGTAACACATATATATGTGTATACATATATATATAAAGTATATTTCGGCATAACATCCTGCAAAAATGGCTCTTAAGACCTATTCATATTTCGTTCAATGATATCAAACAACCAATGACGACTAACAAAATCATACAAAATTAGTTTTTTATGCATATTTGCTAAATTCATTTTTTTCACAATTAATAATATAAATTAATAATATAAATAATATAAATATTAATAATATTAATAATTAATTAATAATATAAATTAATAATATAAATTTTTTTATTTTACTCAATGACATTTCTTCCTCCCAAAAAAAACACAAATTTGAAATGGATCGATGTGCAAAATAAAGAGATTGTCATCGTTGCATACATCTCGACTTACGGAGCGCGTATTAGCGTGTGCGAGAATGCTTGTGGTAAGAACCGGTTATATATGAATCGTCCGCCACCTCTTTTCTCTCTCTTTCTCTCTTCCTCTGCATTTTCTTCTCTTTCTCGACTCATCTGCCGACCTTTCATTCCTTCATCCTTACCGAGTATGTATATCTTCAACGGCAAACCCAATGCGGCAACGCGCGCGCGTGTATATGTGTACACGCGTGTACAGTCGCTAGCTTAAAATGTATTTTGCATGCGTAAATGTATGGGATGTTCGAGCTAAGGAATTGAGGATAAGCTGAACAAACTTCAAGTAATTGCTTCTGTGAAAATGTCAGCACAATTGTGAACTTTTTAAAAAACTTTCTAAATAATTGAAAATAAAAAGTTTTATGCAAACTAATCCTTAAATAAATATCAAAGAGTAACTGTTTTTTTTTTTTTTCAATTTTATGTAAAGTTTTAGCAAAATATTCCATCAACGTATTAATATAAAATATATAAAAATATATTTATGTGTAAAGTATAATATAAAAATAATATTTAAAATATTTATAATAAAAAGATACAATAATGTTATTCATTATTTTTTTACTGTTTTTGTAAAATTTTTATTTGTAGGAAAATTGTTGGTTGTTTTTGAGACACCCTGTACAAAAGTCAGTACATACACTTGTGCGATGCATCGACACCACGAACGTCTACTTATCTGACGTTAGGTGCTTACAAGGGCGAGTCCGTATCTTTTCTTTTTCTCTCTTTCTTGACCTGGCTACTGACAGACCGTAAAGACGTTAGTCTCTTGCCATTCTCCCTCTCATTCCTCTCAAGATACCACTAGAAGCATCGGCATCTCGCGAATGTTTTACGGATAGGAAACATAGAACTTGTTGTGCGGAAACAGCAATATGCGTTACATCTCTGCAGTCTATGAGAAATATGATCTTCCTCTGAAAAGCGTTCTCTTCCGAGCCATTTTACATTTTACATAAGAATAGTTTCTAAAAAATTATTTGTTACATATAGCGTTGTGTAAGTAGAATATGACTAGATTTATATTATATATATATATATTGTATGTGTGTGTGTGTGTGTATTCACGCGTGTGACACAAATTATATCTTCTTATTCTCAAGTTACTTATATAAGTTTATTTTTCTATTGCAGATTTCGAATAGACAACACAGATCACATAATTGACGTAAATAAGAACAATGCAGCGTTTGAGTACGATCAAGTCAATATAATATGTCCTGTATATCCTTCGGATTCGTACGTTGATGACGATGCCGAGAAGTACATCATCTATAATGTAAGTTAAATGTTTAATATTAGTTTGATAAAAATTCTTTGCGTACAATTTTAGTATATATTTTTCGTCTTTGTTTTTATTATTTTTTGAAACATCATCATTTTACATTTTCTTGGTGATATTAATTATATAATAGATACAAAATATAACTCAATTTTTATGATAATACAAGAGCTACATTACGCGTAAAAAAATTGTCGATAAGAATCTGTCAATGTTTAGACAGCTGCTGATACTTAAAAATGTTTCTTTAATCCGCTTCTATTGTATTTCCAAAATGACATCCGCTCTTCAAGCGTATGGCTATTAAAATGTAGATTTATCAATAAATCGTAAGAAATATTAGGCGCATACATCTACAAGCATGAGCACACACACACAACTTTAGAGATTTTCTTTTTCTATTTTTTATCCTTATTTCACGTCTTAGTTTTATCTCGGAAGGAACAAAAGTTGAAGATATATATTTTGTATTTAATTTTCAGTTATTTACTTTTCTATATGTATATCTGTACTTTTATTTAATATTTATATTTTATAATTTATATTTAATTTAAGTTTTTTACTTATAGAAATTTTTATCACGCGATATATAAATTGTTAGAAAAAACATATGTTACGATAAAATCTAACAACACGCTCTTTTTTATCGTAGTCTTTTATAAACCTTTATTTACTTGAGAGTTAATTCCGCGCGCGCGGATACTATGATTTTAGTCATTAAACAATTCTAAACAGCTGTCCATTCTCTTGAGTAAAGCAAAGTCTCTCAAGCACTAGGTATTTCTTGTGTTGGTGGCGACCTGATTGCTTCGGTCCGCTTGATTGTCCTTCCATCTTGCGCTTGTCTAACGTTCTATTATTTCCGTTGTTCTTCCTACACGACGATTAATCCTAACAATAAAGTCTCTTTCAGAAAAGCACGAGAATCCAAGATAGCAGCTTTCACAGCAGTCAATTAGTTGCCGATATTTGTCGCGTCGCGTCGATTATACTGTCTGCGACACTGACTGCCAAGTTATTTTTATCCCGGACGTTTTGCAGGTGTCCAAAGAGGAATATGACACGTGTCGGATAACGAATCCCAGTCCGCGGATAATAGCGCAGTGCGATAAGCCGCGACGAACGATGTACTTTACCATCACCTTCAGGCCGTTTACGCCGCAACCCGGAGGACTCGAGTTTCTTCCGGGCCACGATTATTACTTCATCAGCACCTCGTCCAAAGACGACTTGCATAGGCGTATCGGCGGTCGGTGTACCAGCCACAACATGAAGGTCGTCTTCAAAGTCTGCTGCAGCAACGATGCCGAGACTTCATCCTCATCGGCGACATCGCGCAATAACTGTAAGTATCTCGAACAAACGTTTTGAGAGAAATAATTTGCAAGCAATTTTGTAATCAAATAAAATCTTGCCTGTGTAAGTAGTTGCATATATATATATATATATATATATATATATATATATAGCACATATGAGTTTTCTTTGTATCAAGAAATTGAAGTTATCGCCAAACAATTCACATGATCGATGCGGGTTTACTCGCGTGTACGTCGTATCTACATATTGCAAAACATTGTATCGTATATGTGCCCGAAACGTGAGTCTCTTGCTTTTCATGATAGCCAACGCGCGCGGCAATTATATTCTAATTTTTCATAAAAATTATCATAAAAAAGAAATCTGAAATTACAAACGTTTTTAGAGACATTATCTTTTTATTCCGTGTGTAAATAACATTCTTAACTTCACGCTTTTTTGTTTTGCGCGCCTCTTTCCGGTCGCGAAGACAGCTAGAGAAAAAACGAAGAAGAAAAGAGAAAGATCGTATAGAAGAACAAAACAGAAATGGTCTATAAATTCATTATCTCGTGATCAGTTAGGAACGGTTATCGTAACTAGCAGTATACCTTCGCCATTTTTATGGGTTTGTTTTCTTCTTGTTGTGTCTGTCTCCTATCTTCTTTATTTTTCTTTTCTTTTCTTCTTTCCCGTTTGTGTTCTGTCGCTTCTCTCTTAAATAATCTTTATTGATATAATTCTCGTATCGTCACGCGCGGATTCAGTTTATTAAAAAAAAGTAGTATAAGAAGGTTTTGGTCATAAAAATATATTAGTCTAAAAAACATTTTGATATAATAATTAATTATTCTGAAATCTCAATTCAAAAACTCTTCACTTGTAAAAATTTACAAGTGAACACACACACATATATATATATATGTAGTCATATATATAAACGCACATTTTCGCACATCCTGCGAACGGCTCTTAGGATATATATATTTCATAGCAATTTCAAGGAGCTTAAGATTCTTTTTAGATCAAATTTTTTATGTTTTTGCAATTTTTGATTATTTGCTTAGCAAGCGTGTTTATTGCAACAAAATTGTTTTGAAGAAATAAAAGTGTTTAAAAAATATAAAATAGATATAAAACTTTGATAAAGTCTATGTTTTATAAGTATAATAAATTTAATTGTTTTTTTAAGTTTTTTTTTTTTTATTGCTCAAGCTGACAGGATCACAACTTAACTAAGAATGGAAAACATAGGCAAGAGGCTCACAAAATATCATTCATACCATGTAGATGATATGCTTTAAATGCTAAGGAGAGAAAATTGTGAATTTTTGATCAGCTAATAAATTGTATAAAGTACATTTTCCATATTATTGCTTTTCCAACACAATGATTCAAATGATCAAAAACTGCTCCATAACGGTTTTAAAACATGGTTTTTTAAACTCTAATTAAAAATTTATTTATTATATTTTTAAAAGTTATCTTGAACTGAATTTAAGATAAAATGTTAATATAATAGTCTCTCAAAATAAAAATTACATTAATTTCATTTATATATAATTTAAAACTTTTAAAGAAATTCTGAAATTGGTTTTAGCTTATCAAAAACTGAGAGAGAGAGAGAGAGAGAGAGAGAGAGAGAAACAAACGCCGTGTGTCTCAGAGCATACAGTAAATTCTATATCATTTTATTTCACTCCGCTGAAATTCTATTCTTTTCCCCAATTCGTTCTGAAGCATTTTTGAAGCGTCCTCTCACTTTTTTTTTTCTTCTTCTTCGTTTTTCTTCTTCTTTCTTTCTCTCCGGCATCTCTTTCCTCTTTTCTTGCCACCTCCGCCTCGGCAGAGACGATTCATGCGCCATAATGACCAGCTATTTCGCTGGCCAGGAACTCTGAACTCTTCTTCTCTCTCTTTCTCCCGCTTCTCCTTGGTATCGTCTTGGGCATTGAAAATTCCATGGCCAAGACCTGACTTCGCGTCTACGGTAGACGGTCGAGAGTTTGCGCGCGGCTACTTCCACACAATTATATCGCCGGAGGGCGCGTACCTCTTCTCGGCTGCGTAAGTTTTATTTCCAAAAAGTTCACATCGAGTTATCTGTTTGAATTAAGCAGAAACGATCAATGAGTTTCGCGATGGGAAAGTGTTAATATGACGGATGGAGGGCATCTCTCTTGCTAATTATTGCAAATAAATCCTCTCCTCTTATATACATGTGTACACACAAATTACTATTACAATTTAGTTATACTACAAATACATTGAACAAATATTGGCATTATATGGTTTAGTTCCAAGACTCGCGCGCGATAAAATGTGCTCATACGTCATATATTTCAAGCAGTCAATGCATCTCAACATAACGGTATATGATTTTTCCCTTCCCCTCTATAATAAACCGTTGCAAGCGCCGACTTGTTCTCGGAAGATCCGAGAATGATGGCTGCAACGATGGTCGGTCGCGCCGGTAACCGATTATATTCCTCGACACCTGCGCGTGGCTTGTGCAAGATCGAGGGAAGCGCGGAGAAAGAACGCGTGACTATTGATGTCGTTCGTTTCTTTTAGCCATGACCGTGACCAGCAGCACTGTGCCCAGCAGCAGCTCGACCAGCACCGTGGTCGTGGGCGGTGGAGTTGCTCGAGTACCGTCCCAGCCGTTGCCACCATCGGTCATCAGACATGACGAAAATTCATATTATCCAGTAGAATCGATCAATGGTCACCGTAATCAACAGTCAGCTACGGCAGAGCCGACGCTATCCCATGTGCCCCCACCGGTCCATTCTGGACATCCGCACCAGCCACAGCAACCGATTCACAATGGATTGCCGTCCTCGATCACGCCGCCCAAGACATCGACAGGTCAGAAGAAGAAGAACAGTACGTATCACATTGTCTCTGTCTATGTTATCCGATGAGATTTTGTTTTTGCCTCAAACGCTTTCTTGCGTTGCTCGTTTCGCTTTTGTGCCTCGTAATTCATATTCGTATATAGATTCTGATCTGATCGATTGTATGCCAGTTAGATCAAGATTATCCGTATGATCAGACAGTTTGTGAGAAGTAGATTAGGTAATTGCTAGAGTTTTTAGTTCAAAAAGAGAATATCTAATTGAATTGTGTGCGAGATACGCTACAGTAATTATTAACGATTGCTGATCGACGTTAACTGACAATCAAAGTATCAGTTATGTTTTTTTATGTCAGTCGGACCTCTTCTAATGCATTCACTTAAAGCTTCTATAATGAGTACGGCAATTTAAAATTATCTGCATAAGCACTTCTATTTTCGCTTCACTATAAGTAAATTATGGTAGAAATAATATGAGCGGTGCCGTCTTGCGAGAGTTATTATGTTTGTTTTTATCTCTGACCTATATGTCTTATAGATACTGTTACTTATTCCAGTTTGAATATTGATTAGTTTTGATCTAAACAGTTTGTCGGTGTTTGCGTTTTTTTAATCATAAAAAACTCTAGAGATATAAAGTGATATGTTGTGTAGTTTAACGTAGCATTTTATTTATTCAATAAGAAGTGAGTCGCCATTTAGTTTTAAAATTTGCATGATATGAACATGTGTGTACTGTACACGTGCATGCTAAATAAAAAAACTTACAAAGTACAATGTCAACATCCGATTGAACAAAACTTGGATAGTCTGCCATATACCGTCTGTCGATCCTGGCTTTCCTCGTGTCGACGTCATCTACAATATAATTTGACTTCCAAAAACGTCGCGCATATTTGCATTTTGTTGATAAGTTCGCGCGAAAAAAGCCGCTCGGCTATTAACAATACTGTGTTTCCAAGATACCACGCGATAAAGAATACATGTTTTCGAGGTATTGATGCGGAATTGCCTTTGATTTCATCTCGCTTCCTCACGGTTTCGCTCGAGTCAATAATCATTAAAATTTAAGATGAGATCCAAATCGTGCACAAGAATATTCTCCACAAAGAATATTTTGTATTTTTTTTTTTTTTACCACGGATCTCAATATCTCAAAGTTCCTTTCTTGTCAGATTAACGGATATAATTATTGGATAAAATTTGATAAGTATAAAATAAATATTACACACACACACAAACACACACATATCTATTTTTTATATTTTATATTTTATTTTGTATTTCATTTTTATATCTAACTTATAAGTACTTAATAAATTTTATCCTCGAGAAATTCTGTTTTACTTGTTTCTCAACTTCATAAACTTTGTTTTTTTATGTAATAGGGAAACTACTTGCTAATGATATCTATATTTTTGTGTTCTGCAGAAGAGTACTCGGACCATCCAAATGAGGTAGTGAAGAATGAAGAACTGACGTATAACAGCGCAAGCTTGTACGGCTCGCAAGTCCGGTACGCGCAAAGCCTGATCCTGGCGACGATTAGCCTGTTGATAAGCACGCTGCTGCAACAGCAACTGCTACGGTGAAGCGACAGCACTGGTCACATACGAGAATGTCGTATATCCCATGCGTCAAAACCCCTTCTTCTGTGATTATCCTACGTTTAATTGATTTCTTGAGTGGCGCGCGAGACACACGCGCGTTTCTCGGCCGTCCCTCGATCGTAGACACGCACGATCCATGGTCGCGCCGACTCGAGAGATAGCAGATAGAAGAGAGAAGAACCGAAACGAAAGAGAGAAAGAGAGAGAGAAATAAAAAAAGACAAAGCGAATGAGAGAAAAAAACGCGTCAAGAGAAGAGAGACACTCATGGCACACGAGCGCGGCAACGCTATATTAATTACAATTAATGAAAGCAACAGAAATTCCAAAGGTGAAATACACTAGGACGACGAAGACGACGAAAAACGGAAGTAGCCAGGAAAGCGGGGAAAAAAGACAGAAAAAACACTTACTAGACTCTACTTATAGTACACGCCCACTATTATCACTACTATAAATGGTAGTCGTATTGGTTGTCCTTCTTATCATTACGCTAACTGTAGGTATTTATTCGAATACGGAGAAACGGAAGTCATGGCAGTGTGCTAAGTATCCTCGAACGAGAACGAAAAGTACGAGAAAAAAAGAACATTTAATATATGCACTGGTAGCAGGTCATCTACGTGACCGTCAGATCACGTCTCTTTACTTCAAATCGCGAATCCTTCATTCAGAACGATATATTGCGTGGGCTCGACCATTGACAACGAACGGTCCTTCGTTAAGGGGTCCTTACTTAGAACCGATAAGGATACAGATTTGTTCTGAGTGCGACCGTCCGAGTGCGCTGCGCTTCGAGAAAAGAGTACCTGAAAATCTTTGAGGATGCTTTCAGTTTGCGGTCGAGTTGGCAATTAATTCAGAGTTCGCGATTTTTATCTCCCGAGAACTTTGACATCTTTAAGGTCTTAAAACGAGCCATATATACTTTCTCGATAATCGAACAAACGGTTGAGGAGAATTAAAAAATCGCGTGTGAGAGTAATCGTGTCTCCCGTGCGGCGTTCGAGCTCGGACCGATCGCGGGACGCCGAGGACGAAGGATCATTCGAGTTTGCATGCGAGATCGTGTGAGTAGGATAGTTAGCACGCGTGTAAATAAAATTCCTAATGAATATGTACAAGTGGCTCTTGTGGCCGCCTTCACCAACCGACAAGAGAAGAGATTTAAGAAAGAGAGTGCCGTATTTCTAGATAAATCTTATAATATGAAAAAAAAAAAAAAAACGTAAGAGAGAAAATGTAAAACGTGTAAGTGTTACGCGATTGCGATGTAGATATGTGCGTTATGCGATTGTAATGCGTCGTCAAAGAAAGCGACTTGAATAAATCCTTGCCATTACGACAATCTAGATATTGTCTCGAGTCAGCAACGAAGAATAGTGTTATATCGTTGATTCGTAAGCGTCGTATTTAGGCAAGAAAGATAGTGAAAAAAAAGGCATGCAAAAAAGAGACTGAGTCGCGAATCGAATAAGAGAAATTTGTATAATAGTTGTATCATACCGAGACTTCTATCTATATATATGTATATATATATATATATATATATATATATATATATATATATATATACACATATATATATATAATATAGATCTGTATTATATTTATTATATCCGCCATCATTATCGCGCTACGAATATTCAACACTCGATATTCTATATTTGCTAGTAAAATATTAAATTTAATAGCGAACAAATTAACGTGTACCCATCCTCCCTGTCGGCGCCCGAGGAACAGCGGCAAAAACCTCTGAGAGCCAACTCTCGTTTGTTGTTTTTCTCGTTCTTGATTTTGTTTCGAGTATTACACAGGGTAGCTATTATGCACACAAGCATTTTTGTAGAATTGATTTTGAGATTAAAATAATTTCTCTTTTTTGATTTTGTTGTTTTATTGCAACAACAAAGAAAAGACAAAAAATTTCAATCAAAAGTCATTTCTGAAAAATTACACAATTACAGTTACCCATAGTGTTTCTATTTAAGTGCCTCATTAATCGGTCGGTCATAATGTTTTCAATTTATTCATCTTTATTTCTATGTTTTTTTAATTCTATTTATTATCTATTGCCAGAAAATAAAGAAGACACGCGAGAACGAAAGATTCAAAGCAGTGAGTAATTTTTCATTCGTGTTAGCTACAAGAAAAATTATAAACATGACTGTACTAACGAATTATTGTAAATACGACTTTACGCGAAAAATGAGTACCGTGACAAAAGAATGCATGAGTGCGTACATGCGTGCGTGCGTGTAAAAACGCGAAAAGGAAAGAGAAGTATTTATTCAGAATATATTAGATAACAAACCAGGAATTCTCGTTTAACATCTAAACTCATTTTTATCCATCATACCTACTTGCGTCTGCGAACGCGAGAGCAGTGAATAATTATTGCGATCAGCCAAGATTTGCAAATAACACAACAGAAATTGAGCGCTCCTCGTAATGTTATCTACTGCATTATTGTTGTACTGCACTAAACCTCGATATCGCACGCCTCCGCCATCCACGTCAGTTTGTCTGTTTATTCGCCTATTTACACAATATTTTCACTTTTTGTACTTTCGCAATAACGACGAGCGACTTGATTCTCGCGATCTTTCACGATTTCAACACCGATTGAAACTTGCGTATGCTTTTTAAAACATTTAATTTCCACAATTAAAATGTTTAACTAAAAAGAATCATTGTATATTTAAAATATAAAAACAAATCCATGGAACTTTGGATTCTTTTTTTTACAAATAAAAGCACTGTTGGAAATCGTGAAAATGTCACAAAAAAAACGATAAATCGCGAGTCGAAATTATTATTTTAAGTGACGGCGAAAAAATAAGAAAAGAAAACCGCTTGTTCAACTATCCGTGCACGAAGGGCGATGCGTAGAGATACGTGGATTCACGTGAATGGTACTCATTCGCGCGGACGATAAATGAATACACTATAACAATACTATAGACTCAAAATATTTCAATATAGAAAATAGATATGATCACTCACTGCAAACTCATTTTTACTTTTTATTTTATCTCCCTGTTTTTTTTATTTTTTTTTTTTTTATTTTATTTTATTTCTCTTTTGTCCATTTTCCATTACATTCCCATGCATCATATGTTACAATCCACACCATAGCTCGTGAGACGTGAGGCATCCTGCTGTCAATGAAAAAAAAAAAATATTTTTTTAACAAATAGAACGCATCATCAGTGAGTTTGTTTGTTCAGAGACATATGTAAATAGATATTACTGTGTGTACACGAGACTCTGCACTGCATTAACGAGACAGATCTACATTTGCGGTTCACGCAATTGGATCTACTTGTCGGTGTAATTTGAACACGTGTAAATAAAACGTCCGAGAAGTAGAATTTAAAAATCAGAGAAAAAAAAAAAAATAAAATAAAAAATAAAAACAACAATCAGGATATGCTTCACGTCTATCCCAAGTTCCCGTCTGCTATTATATGTTCGTACTTCACTTTATACTTGCGTAATCACCCACTCGTGTGCGTATGCAAGAACAAGGAAAGATGCCCGACGAGGCGCGCGCGAGTGTTCCGATCGAGACACATCGCGCATGTTCTCGCACTTGAGAAAAAAAAGACTTGTTCCTCTCTTCTCGAGATCGAAGGTAAAATATCTACTGAAGACAAACAACCACGTGGCTTGTAATGAATTAATTAATTAATGTATAATGAGCGATGAGATAAAGTGTGGATTTCATAGAATATGCGTCTCTATAAATAAACAGATTAACGATTAAATAACACGATGAAATCTATATTAAAGAAATGCATATAGAGCAAAGAATATGAGATAGGTTTCTAATAACGATTTATTATAAAAATAAAAAATGAATGTATGTTGATGTCTAAGATTTTTAATGAGATGAGGGAAAAACGCAGAGCGGTTAATTATAAAGATTACTACAATTAAACTATTCATAACCGAAGGACACGGAGAAGAGTATTAATTCAGTAAAGCAGATTCGAGGTGCAGAATCACTACTTAGCCAGATCGTGATTTCTTACGTTGCATATATTATTTTGTAATCGGAGCGTACACAGAATCCACACATATATGTACTCTCGATATCATGGCTAGCATACGCGGCATCTTGTATTATAAAACTTATAAAATTATGTTTGCAAATTTCGTATCTAGAAAAAAATGATTTAAAAAACCTCTATTTAAAAAACATTTTGTCTAGTTTTTATCAGTAAGACAATTTTGATAAGATATGCATTATTTTAGTTGTATATCTACTTGTGTATGTTTTTAAAAACATATTAACACAATTTTATAGAAAGTTTTATAGCGATTATATCTCTACTTACTCTACATGATTATTTATGCGATTATTTACCAAACGCAATGCATTCCGCATTCCGAGGATAAGAATAACTTAAAAATCTCTGATCTCGCGCCGCGAGAAAACCAGTAAAGCTCGTTAAAACGAACGTCATTTTTGTTCCGTCGCTGTCGCGTATGGTATCTTTGGAACAAGACTTTTATAGATTGCGTGTGTTCACCAATATATACATTTATACAATCGTTTTATTACAAAGCATTACAGGATACAATACAAAGTAGCGTAGAGCTCATAACAGTAGTCCACTTATAGCGAAATAGTATTTAAACATGCAACCACCAGGTTGCAAAAAACAGGAAAAAACGTCATAATCAACCAAAAAACAGTACCAGTACATAAAAGATAGAGAAAATAAACGCAAGCAAATTTGGTTTTCTTTTTCACAGAGAAAAAATGTAACGTGCAACACAAGACACACGGTGTTAATAACGTCACGAGAACTGTCGCAAAACTATACAATGCAGCGAGAGAATTGTATTTTGCGCGTGATAAAAAAAGAGAGAAAGAGCGGGAGAGAACATAAGAAGAGACACAAAGAGCGATATAAGCACACGTTGTGTCTAAAATGCTGCGTTCGTGTAAAGCGCGAGATGTGCACGCACGCACGCGTGCAAACGGTTGCATGAAAGTGCAGGTCGAAAGATATAGGAAACAAAGATGTGATCCTACGCGAAATAGCGTAGGCTCGTCAGTGTTACACACTTTATGTAGGTATATTCTATATATATATATGTCGATATATAGCGAAGTATATCGATGGCAAACGAAAGTAATTAACAAACAAAAACAAGAAGCGGAAAAGTCGTGTGTCGGGCCGAGTGACTGTATCTTTATTTTGAAGAACCTTGCGCGAATCATCCCTATTTGTCGAGAAAGTCCGGAAGAAAGATCAGGACGGTCTGTAAGAAGAAAAAAATATTCCTAGAATATAGCTCAAACAAATCATTTTTGACTAATTTAATTCTCACTGATAGATTTATCAATCTAATTATATATACTTGAAAAATCATAACTTTATTGCAAATATTATGAATTCAAAATGTACTTGTTCTATAATTAGGAAAGACAAAAGTGTTCATTGTAGATACATACTTATCTCTTTCATATATAAAATGTTTATCTATCTAAATCTATAAAATATTGTAAATATAGATTTTGCTCTTTCTCTCTCTCTCTCTCTCTCTCTCTCTCTCTCTCTTTCTGTCTCTTTCTTTTTTTATCTTCTATTTTCTGTGTATGTTATAAATTATGTCAGACATCTGTAGTTTATTTGCAAACTATTTGCTCCGAAGAATACGGATCGTCCTATCTTACTATCCTGTTAGTACAAAAAAATATGATCAAGAATTGCATGATCTACTCCACTTGTGTCAGATAAATCGCGGACAAAATAACAGCATTTGGCACTAAATTCATACACTTTGTAAATACACGTTCTAGTCTTTTATTTCGATCGTTCGTTCATGGTTAGAAATTATTTAAAAATAAATTTGCAAGAAGGATCCGTTTGATGCAAGACACGTAAATTGTAATATGATAGAACATAGTTTTTTTAGAAAAATAACATTATGTTATACGCGAAAAGAATTTATCGAATATCATGTTTTATATTAAACATGTTAACAACTATACATATCGGTCTCAAAACATGTTAAACACTTCATCGATCTAAGCAGTTGTTCTTAAATTTTGTGTTCATGTTTTTTTTATTTTTACATGACCTTTCAGCTTTTATATATTTATACATCAAAACAAGAAAAGACCTAAGTAGTTTTGATCTTAAAAAAAAATGTTTTTTTTTTATCAACAAATCTGTCATTGTTATTAAAATATATATATATATATATTTTAATATATATATATATAAAGAATGCCAATTAACAAAACTAAAAAACGGAATTTGTTTTTATAATATAAAAATGTTATATATATTTTTCATCCTTACATATATTATGCGAAATGTTTATCGAGAAGAACAATTATCGAAATAAACTTGCTATATGTTCAATTGTTATCATCAATTCCAAATTTAGCATTTATATTGCCAGCAAAAAGAAGAAAGAGAAACAGATAAAACAAATAAAAGAAATAAAAGGCCAATAATTTTTTCAGAAATTTTTTTCTCAAGAATCAAAAGCCATATCTTTTTGACAAGTGTTATTAGTGTTACATGCGTGTTTTACAAACAACGAATTTTTCATTCATAAAAAAAACTTATTTCCGCTTAAGATTACACTCATATGTAATACTTCATATGTTAACATTACAGCAATTGATAAAAGAGTACGATATAACATGTCATCGTAATTTTAAGTTCACTTTAGAAATTTAGAAAAGAATTGATGATGCGCACAAAAATCTACTTTCTCTACTTTTCTTTATGCAAACACGATAAAAGTAACGTAAAACTCGCTTTATTTGTAATAGTGCGAACTTATAAATGTATAAATTGTTATCGCACTCAATGCTTCTCTGTAAAATCTGTTGTTATTTACAAACTTGTATTATATAGACGAGAGCACATACTCGTTACAAGAATAGAATGTACGATTTTATACATAATGATTTAATTTTTCTTATGGTTTTTGCACGTCTCTAATGGAAATTTAATCGTGTTTAAGAAGTTATATGTTGCGATCTGTAATTTGTTGAAAACAATCACGTGATAATATCTCTTAAAAAAAAAAAAAAAAAAAAAAGTCGCACCAGAAACGCGTTTCTCCTAGAAATCGTTGTAATACTTTTCGTCCTTTTTCGAGAACAAAATCGAAGAATCCAAATCATATGTGAATCGAACGGAGTTGGATATAGTTTCGATATAGCAATAAAACAATCTTTCTTATAGTTTGCAAAATATCGTGCAATAAGACATTGTGCAATAAATAAGATCATAAGTCATACAAATACTTGTAAAATGTCAAATCATTAGTTATACAAATACTTATAATAGACATCTTTTATTACGATAAGAATGATCAGACAAATGATTCGTTCGACTTCGCTTCGAGAAAAAAGACGCATTGTCGAATTCAAACATGAAGTTCATTTATTATTAGATCTTACATTAGATTATAGCGACTCTTTAATAAATCTGGCCAATTTTCAAAACGAGAAACTTCACATAGGGAAAAAGAGTCTGATTGAATAATTAGCAAGGAGAAACAGAAAAAGCATGGCACGCATTTGTCACGTTAATTTACACACACACACACACACACACACATACACACACACACACACACACACACACACACACACACTTATAGGTGTACACACACGCGCGCGCGCGCACACACACACACATGTTCGTATTTCAGCCGCATCAAAGGCCAAACAATAAAACGAAATAAGCATCAAGAAAAAAACGAAAGAGAGGAATAAAAGACCTCGCAGAAATGCGGTAGAAAGAAATAAATTTGAGATTTTGCGAACGAGCCTTCAAGAATTCATTTCGCGGAAATTAATATCTGAAAAGAACGGGAGAAATTTAATCGAGCAATTATATTTTCGCGAAAGATGATATCGCGCTTGGGTCTTTAGAAAAAAAACAAGAACGCATCGAACGGCAATCTCACGGCCTGAAAGAATAGCGAAGCTAATAAATAAATAAAAACAAAACGACACGACAAAAAGGTGGTGTATGTATATTGCGCCTCCTTTCCCCACATTAAGGATGGCCTATATCGCACTCGTTTGAAAAACTTATCTCAAGAATGCACAAGAAGTAGCGTACACTTGCTGTACTGTTTGTTGACTCGATATAAATGCGGATTAAGCAAAAAAAAAGGTTGGTTTGATTTATATGTACACGGTGAGTCCACGATTACGTGCGCAAGTGGAACGCTCGTGATCGCTCGCAGACGAAACTGAGAATATCGTTTCGTGGAATGTTATTTGCAAGAATAGCTATATATATACATATATATAATTCGGAATAATATAAAAAAACGCAAGAAAAGTTGTTTTGAACGAACACGAGCGTCCCACGCGGTAATATTGTTATTATATGAACGTACTCAAGACGGTATGGTATACACAAAACTAAGAACAAGACCTAAAATAGGGACATAATATTTTATAACTCAACTTTTGTACAGAATAAATAAATACTTGTACTGTGGACCAATATTTCTTTCATTTCATTCACACTAAGCCATTATCGTTAAAAAATTATACTTTCATTGTAAAATTTTTATTACAAAAGCATTTTTATTACCATCACTCTTATCCTATATCTATTATAAACATGACATATGTATGAAGAAGGAGACAAAATCGATGGTTTTTATCGCCCATTTTTGGTCCTGCGATTTTGGAACTGAATTGTGTGCCAAATGATATCTTATGATGAGACATCAATTACAGAAAATTTTCAAGTTGAAATTATTACTAGTTTGAAAGATATGAACGATCAAAGTAGTCAAAATTTATTAAAGCAACTACTTTGATTGTCCATATCTTTTAAACTAGTAATAAATATCAACTTGAAAATTTTCTGTAATTGATGTCTCATCATAAGATATCATTTGGCACACAATTCGGTTCCAAAATTGCGGAACCAAAAATAAGCTATTTTTGGTCCTTCTTTTTTTATCAAGTGTTTAGTCAATCACTTTTCTGTAGAAAAAATATGTATTAATTTGTAAAATATATATTATTTTACAAATTAATTTATATACTCCTTCTATCTGCCTACGAGCAGTATTATCGGATTAATCACTGTACATAAAGAAGAAAGCATCTATCTTTAAAACTTATTTAAAAAAACGTAAAATTACAATTTCTGATCAAATCATAAGAAAAATTGTTACAGTAGTATAATAGTATATATTGTAATAGTATTTCTACTATAAAAATATAGACATCAACAATTGAAAAGTGTTGTGATAACATTTATTTTCGTACTAGTGGTATAATAACAATAGTATTTTTCGCTTCCGGTATTCGCCACCAATTACCATTTTTATGTTCTCTACCTACACCCGCAATGAGGTGATTTCCATCGGGTGTGAAAGCAAGCGCATTTATGAAACCTGTCAGCTTAACTTCAAACAATAGATTTAAAGATCTAAAGTTTTCTCCGCATTGCCATAATTTAACAACTCCGTTATGCGATCCTAGAAATAATATGGAAACAATATAAGAGATTAAATATAAGCCCAAAACAATAACATACCTGACGCCACTAGATCTGTATTCAACAATGTCGCGATGCTCAAAATCCACATTGGTTGATCATTTATTTCATTTTTTCCATGCGCTTGTAACACTGTGCACAATGGCTTCTTTTTCAAACATCCCCAAACGCAAAGCTGTCCGTCTTGCCCGCTACTAAAGAAATTCTCTTCATTAATAAGCTTAACCGCATCAATGCTATAACCAAGAGTATGTCCGTTAAATATTAATTGCGACTCTTCAACTATCTTCCATATTCTAACACTGCCGTCATAACCACCGCTCGTGATAGCGCGTTCTCGCGAAAGCGCATCGATCGACGTGATTGGGCTCTGATGTCCAAACCTAATAAGAACGTGATTAAAAACAATTGATATGTTGTTGAATTAACAAGTAAACTTACAAAGATTCAACGTAAGCCATGTCATTTAGATTCCAAACTTTCACGCTTCTATCTTCGGATGCAGAATACAATGTGTAAGTATCCTTCCGAAACACTAAACCGGATATAACATCTCTATGACCTTGCAGATTCTTTATATGATCAAGAGTATTGCCGCAAAGTACCTTTACATCTTTACTACCATTATCTCCTACTACCTGCCATAAGAAAAATATATTTTTAATATTTTTTATTTCATATAAAAAAAACTTTATTCTCTAAACATACTAAAAATTTTCCGTCTGTACTAATTGCCAAACACCGGATAAATTTGAATTTATCTTTTGACTGTCCTTTTTTTTTTCCGTTTCTGTTTCCTTTAACAGCTTTTAATTTGATCTTTTCTTTGACTGACCCTAACAAAAATTGCCAATTATTTCAACAATAACTGATATTTAACTTTAACAGTTTTTTATCTATGAATTGTATTAAAAATTTTAGTCTTACATTTAACTAAACTACCATCTTTAGATCCTGAATACAGTATACTGCCATCACTAGAAAGACAAATACAAGTAATAGGAGATTTATGCTCTTTGCATTTCAATATAATAAGATTATTGTGACCAATAAAATCAGCAGCAATAGTTTTTCTTAATCGGCCTTTTTCTTCTAAATATTCCTCTTGTAATCTCCGTGAAACTGCACCCTCTTCAAACTCTGCTTTATCTTTTTCTGTTGTAATAAAAATTTGAATGTAATAGTTGCATAGTTTTTTATTATATAAATTTTTTTAATATATTAATGATATGTAAAAATGTTCTATAAATTGTATTACATATTGTACCTTTTTCTTCGATTTCTTGAAGATATTGTTTTGCAAGCCTTAAACGTTTTTCCTGTATAGTTTCTTCTTCTTCTTCAGTTCCACTATCATATTTTTGTCTTTTATTTCTGTAAAATGCAGTTTCATATATAGTATCATATTCTCATTATTACATTTCTAAAAATATATTTTATTATTTTCTTACTCTAGATTTTCTTCAACAAAAAATTCTTCATCTGTACTAGCAATACTTTCATTGTCATTAGATAGAAACCTCTTCGCTTTCCTTGATTTCTTTACTATAGATTGAGTTATGGGTGTCTTAATAAGATGGCCATTAAGCTATGCATAAATATAAAAAATAATTAATATAATAACGCATACAGTTTTAAATATAGCTCATTGATACAAACACACACACATAGATATATGTATACATATATATTATAGAAGTATATATTTTACATTATTGTGACCATGTTCCATAATTATTGCCAGTACAAATCTGTATTCATACACATTAAACATTTTTAGTACTGAGCAAATTTCGGAACACAGTTTTTTGTCTTTCAGCTAAGTTTTAACCTTTACATAGAAAAAAATAATTTTTTTTCTTTTAAAAATAAACTAAAACTTACTTTGCGTTTCCGTGGTTCATTACCTCGCTTATTACTTCTTATAAAAAATGACATTTTTAAAAGGAAAATCAATTACAAAAATAACTGTTAGAAAGAAACAACTTCCTTTGCTATTACCCACGTGTGATACAAAATACGAAGCTGGTTTAGTTTGGTTTAATGCACTTGTGGCTCTTGGACTGAAAGGGTAGTCCATATGCCATTGTCGCCATTCTCGACAAAATACGAAGCACATTAGAGGGTCGATTGTGTATCTATGCAATGTAGTGAAAATTGCAAAAGTGAACTAATTCACTAGCTGTTGACCAATAAGATCATAGATATTTTAGTAAATTTGCTCACTTTTGTAATTTTGGGCTATAATACACAAAATGACATAGAATGCATAGCATAGGACTATGTTAGGGCTATAATACACAAAATGACATAGAATGCATATGCATAGCATAGGACTATTTGGACCAATGAGCGTCTAACATAGTTACGCTCATTAGTCCATATAGTTATATACTATGCATATGCACCCATGTCATTTTATGTAAGATAGCCCTTAGGGCTATCCTACATAAAATGACATGGGTGCATATGCATAGCATATAACTATATGGGCTATAATACACAAAATGACATAGGTGCATATGCATAGCATAAAACTATATGGACCAATGAGCGTCGAGCATAAAGTCGCCATA
>QVNZ01020332.1:0-19923 GCA_014825645.1 Pseudomyrmex dendroicus
ATGCCGCGGAAAAGATAATTGTTAAAGCTATTTGTAATATTCTATCTCGCGAGGCGACGCAACATCGTACGTGAATTTTGATATTCTTGTTAAATTTCTCACAACGTCGAGAGTTAAGTTAGTTTCGCTCTGACTCTTTTTTTTTCCCGAACCCGAGGTTGTTGCATATGGAACAGCTTTCGTACCACTGGATTTGTTCGCGCGCGTATATACACGACGCAAATAACGCGCGGTCGCTTCACGTTATTTGGGGGCTATCGCTCCCGACACAACGTCAACTTTTATTACTTTATTTGGCGAAATATTTTGTAAGCGTGTGCGGGAAAGCAAATTTTAAATAAAAGTTAATCGAAAAATTTGCGCCGCGCGGCAACTCAAATTAAGCGGTATTAAAACACGTCGAGAGCGTTAAGTGTTGGCGCGACGCATTTTTTTTTTTGTCCGCCCTTTATAATTTTCTCATATTACGTTGAAAGTTTTTCGCAAAGTCAGTCGCCCCCATGCGCGAGATTAAATGGAACGGCGGCAACTTGGTTTGTGTGAGAGGGAAAGAGAGAGCTTGATAGGGCGTGTATGTGTGCGAATGTTTTTAAATAAATTTCGAATAAACGTTAATCTCGAAATGCTTAATCTGTAACATGCATATTGATGAAGGCAACGTAAAGATAATCCGATTCTGTTGTTTTCGGTGTCACTCAATTATTTCTGTGTTCTAATATATAAAATATTTTTATATAAATATTATTTTAACATTACTTTATTTATATTATAAATATTATTTTATCTCTTACAAGTAATATTGCATCTACATCCGCGCGTGTTTTACTCTCACAGTTTTGTGATTATTTTTCTTTTCGTTAATTTGATCGTTTCGCACGCAATTATATTAAGAAACTTTTTTTTGCTACATAAATAATTTTTTTTTTGGAAGAAGCTACATAGTTTTGCACAGAGTCGCGCGTTGCTTTTTATGACGTATGACGGTCGGAAGAATGAAATAATTGAGGGAGCAAATCTCGCGTGTGCTTGCGCTGTTGTCGACAGACGTTGGGAGCTCTTTGCCAACGGATGAATTGTCCGGCGGTTCGAGTTCGACAGCGGCCGCAGGAGCAGCGTCCATCGTCGGCGCCGCTGCTGGGAACAACCAGACAAGCTCCGACAAGGATCAATCGGTGTCAGTGTCGTCCACCGTCGTTACACCGGCACCGACCCCGAAGTCAAGCCAACCGGCGAGTACTACTTCGGCGGCGACCCCGACGCCCACGCATACGCCAACACCCACGCCGACCTCGACACCGGTACCTGGTGGCCTTGTCATCGAAAGGAGCCCCTCCGCCGTCAGCGACGCCTCCAAGAGTGGCTCTGACATGGTGGTAAGCCTTGTTCGTCTCCTCACGCGTGTAAATCCGACGCGGCTCGCGTTCGTGTAGAACGCAATTTCTATTTCTGGAGAGAGAGAGCTCCGCACAAGAAGTGCCGCGTTTACACGTAGCTTTAGAATTACAAAGATCTTATCTCGTATATTTTTTGAGCGTAGAGTATTTTTATGTGTTTATAAATATTAAAACCTCCGATGTGTGTAAGACATTTCGAACGGAATTGCGAAAGTCTTTGCGAAGGTATTTTATACGAACTTCTTCCGGAACCTCTTCCGTTTATTCTTTACTGTTTTTTTTTTTTTTTTTTTTTTTTTTTTTTTTTCGTTCTTATAAGTCATATGATCGTTCTTAATCTCGTCATTCAGCAACTCGCTCAGACTCTCCCGCTCTCTCTCTCTCTCTCTCTTTTGTTCTCTCCTCTTCCGCTCGAAGCGAAGACGATCCGGGGGATCTTTTCTCTTACATTGGTGGAGGCCATTGTGCTGAATTCCTTTTCCCTGCGTAAAAGGATGTTCTTCACTGACTCTTAATAAGCGCGCTTTTCTCTCTCAACGACCTTCTTATTTTATCCTGTAGCTGATAGTCAGTTCTCTCGTGGAAGTATTTTATGCGAGAGAAAGAGAGAGAGAGAGAGACAGAGAAAGGGAGAAAAAAATAGAGAAGGAGAGAGAAGAAGAACTGGAGAGCGCTTCATTCCCCAAAGAAATATTTGCTTTGGTGCCACTCGAGTGGGTGACACGCCGATAAAATCCCGATCGATAGCCCCGGCATAATTGGCCTCATTTGGACGACGTTCTACGACATTCCGTTTTTTTTTTCTTTGTTTTCATCCCTTTCTGTTGTCCCGATAATAAGAAGAGTGGCGGGGCAGAACGCGAAACGGAAATAGAATTGTTGGTGCAGTCGACACATTTCCGAGGCAATACACCTCCGCCAATGATGTTTATCTTGTATCTGCGCGATTGGTATTTTTCTATGGAACTTTTATATTTATATTTATTTATTGAAACTATATTTACACAGCGCGCGGAAGTGTTTCGGAGAGATCTCTCGATTTGTCTCTTTGAATTTATCATATTTGTGCACATTGATAATTTTTGAAAATCTATCCAGTTCGATTCGAAACGAACACAAGCATTTGCGCGGATGTTTTTTAAATTTCTGCAACGTAATATTCAACAAATTTGTTTGTGCGCAAACATATTATGTTCGATGCTCACATTACCTCGGCTCGCACATTAACACTACGTCGAATGTAGTAAATTAATATATTATTATGTTCGCCGTGCGTGTAATTAAAGTAATATATTAACGTGTTATTCGAGCGCGCGTTATTCGGGTGTATCTGTTGTATAGGAGAGCGATATTCTAAATAAATTAATTGCGCGCCGTTTATCCGAAGCCGCTCGCCCGGAGAATTTTCAATCGACTTTTTATACTGGCACGTTCGCGAGCGCAGCGATTTCTCTCGATTTCTCGGCGTTTGGTGTGTGTATGTGTGTGTGTGTGTGTATGTACATCTGATCGAGTGGTTTTTTTCAATTCGTGAATAAATTGGGCGTCTATTCGCTTCCTCCCTCGTTGAGACTCTTCCTCTCTTCTTCTGTCTTCGAGCGCGATAATAGGAACAGCAGAGCGGGCGGCGGCATTGCGACGGAAATAGAATTATCGGTAAAGAGTTTCGCTGACGCGCGGACGATACCGCTTCTTCACCGCCGCCGCACCGGCAAGAGGTTTGCGTGATCTTTAAAATTTATCGTCCATTTACCCACAGAAACCGTTTGGAATCCGCCTATATCCCCAGCGGCTGCCATTTCGACGGAACATTTAATCGTAACAAATTGACACTTCCACCATTCGGATTAGATCTACGGCCCTTTGTGCGCCGCGCTCGCACAAGCCTGAAACGTACCGCCCGCGCGAAAACCAATTTTATTCGATGAAAACGGCACAATTTACGGATTAAACACTTTCGCCGTTGCTTTCGAGTTTGCAACAACGATGGCGCGGTCTCTCGCGTTGTGTCGCGCCGCCATTTAGACTGGCGCCCGTAAATAATGCCAATTCGCTTGAAATATAGTAATGCCCGAGAAATATAGTAATGCCCTAAGGTTTTTTAGATATTGAAATCGAGCGTGGTTTAACCGCGAAACTACTTCTGGCACTTTTATCAAATTATATTTTCACGCCGCAAAATGTTTGCGTTTCCTTTGCGGTCGTTTGTAACATCAATAGAATTTCGTTTGTTTGAAGAGTTGAGGAAAGAATATCGTGTGTAGGTATACTGAAGGTCATTTAAAAACGTTTACGTCACAGCAAATTCTGCTCGCTCAGCTGTGACAGTGCGTTTATTTAGGGAGGGCTTTTTTTTCTTTTTTTTTATTGCCATTAACACGTCACACTCGATTGATCAAAAGTCAGTGATATAGTCTTTGGATATAGTCGAGATGAGAGAGAACTTCCGATGTCCGATGTGTGTGTTAGTGGATCTTGATGGATCGATCGGAAAACTTTGTTGTCGCGCGCTATCGGCACATCAAGTATGTACGTTACAATATAGCAAATTTTAAAAATGTATTTTCAACTCTAATTCCCGATACACATTAGAAATCGATAATTTCGGTCGGCAATTTACTCAATATTTTATCGCCGGACGCGATAAAGCAAAGCGTTTTTCTATAATATTAATGAGAGTTTTTCCGCAATCCATTAATACAACACGTAAATTATAAATGTGAAACGGTTATATCGTTGCGTCGATATTTGAAACGTTTGAGATTAAAATTTTTTCTTCTTTTTTTTTTTTTTTTTTTTTTTTTTTAATTGGCGATTAAAAGTTTAAAGTAGGTAAGTAGCTTTTGAAGAGAGCTTCTGATATTATATTCATCTCAAAAAAAAGAGGGAATAAACGGACCGACAACATAATATATTCGGCATTAACGGGCACGATTGATTATCGGCTTCTCCTTCCGCTTTTGTGTGACGGAGAGAGAAAGCCATCTCGCTGCGTCAGAGAAACGAGGGGCTTTTCCATCGTGGCGAGAGCGAGAGAGAGGGATAGAGAGCTTTACTACTTATCCCGAACTAATTTCGGACTGTGAGAAACGATTATCGGATATACGCCAAGTTCGTCCGAAGAACATCCCGCTGGCGGGGGTCTTTAACGACACTGACGTGACTCGAATTTGCGGCGGGCAAAACGCACGTTAACCTACCTCCCTTTCAGGTGAATTTCTAGCCCCGCGATTCGGTAAACGCGCGCGTCCGGCCGCGTGTTTAATCATTCATTAGCGCAAGTGCGCAAACACATGCCGCGGATACGCGCCGTTTGTGCGACACTCGCAATGCAAATCACAGGACCGTCGGTCCTGTATGTTTCTCTCTCTTTGCATCTCCGGTTGCGTCCGTTTCGGTCCGCGAATACGGCGAAACACGGCAATATCCCTTTCAAACCTTCTCTCTCTCTCTCTCTCTCTCTCTTTCTCTTTCTCTCTGTGCGCTCTGTGTTATTTGCACGCAGCAATTACCGAGTCACAAAAAAATTTTATCGGATTCGCGTTTTAACGAGCCAACAACGTCTCTCGACGTTTCCTCTTTCCTCTCGGTTAAATCTGAGGAAACTCCGGTAGTAGGTCGTTGCAGGTCGGTAAAAATTCGTTTAATTAAATCCGACCGATTGTTTGATACGTCGACCGCTCATATAAATTGGAACGGAGCGCGCATCTCTCTCTCTCTAGAGAGAGGCTGCGAGTCTCAAACTTCGAGATCCGATAACGAACAGCCTCTCCGCGTCTCTTCTTCGCTACTCGCAACTCGACGTTCTCTCATCGCATATATTTCAGAGCATCCGGAAATGGAAAGATAATCCCGCCGCCGCGGTGAATAGCGCCGCCGCGATATCGCGTCCAGAATGGGGATGCTTTATATGAGAGACGGGAGACAGAAATCCCTTCCCGGCACAATTAAATCTCATTAATTTTTCGCGACAACGATTCGACGCGCAAAAGTGAAATACACGCCGGAAAGACAAGCAATGAAAAATGAATTGATCAAAAATCTCGATTTGTCGAAGGATACGAGTTATTGCAAGAGCAAGAGCTCTCTCCTCTCTCTCTCTCTCTCTCTCTCTCTCTCTTTCTATCGGAAATCGGAACGTTAATATTAAATAGGCTTGTTAATTGTGACCGTGAGCGATAACGAGAAGCAAACCTAGAACCAATCAAATTTAATGACCCGTACTGTATCTCGCGACCAGATAGCAACGCGACAATATCTGCTTCCTGTGAAGTTTTAAATAAACCACTGATTTATTCATTAAATTGTATATTTTGAACGCAAAATAGTTTAGAAAACAGTTTTATCGGACGTTTGCGATTATATATAAATAATCTTTTTAATTTTTCATTCTAATTATGCGTATGTGTGTGTTCAAAATAAAATTTCTTACATTTGAGTTACATGAAATTGAGTATTCACATCGCGCGGAAAAAAAATTCGAGTACAAAATATATTCTCTCGTAGAAAGTTTTGAGCGTGACTAGAAAATTATGAGTGTCATTTGGTTTAATTAAGTCGGCGGAATGTGTTGACACGACAGATCGAATTTCTCATCGTTGCTGAAAATTCCCCGAGTAATCTTGTTCGTTCCGTTACGTTCGGTAAAATATGTTGCGGTCGGGTGGATGCTGCGCGCCATCATTACCCTCATTTTCTACCATCGCGCTTTATCCTCATTAGCCCTTTCCTTTTTTCTTCTTTTTTTCTTTTTTTACGGCATAACTTACGGTTGTTAGCGTCGTTAGAACTAAGGATGCGAACGAGATACGAAATGTTAGACGGAAAAAATACCATCGCGCAGAGAGAGACATAATTTAATATCTTCGGAAAGTTCAGAATCCTACAAGAGAAACCACTGTGTTTCCGAGATATTTACGATCAACTGCAATCGAAATTAAAAAAGAGAGAGAAAGAGAAAGAAAAAAGATTTTTCTTTGAAATTTTTCTGATTAAAAATTACAGATGGTTATAAATTCTTACAACGAAAACAATATGACATTTTTGTTTGATAACTACAACGACCGAGAATTTTTTTTTTTTTTTTAATGATCGCGACTTGTTGTTTGCAGTTGAATACGGAATGGGCTCAAGTTGAAGTAATTAATCTCATCAATGATGGCAGCGGTCTCGGATTCGGCATCATCGGCGGCCGCAGCACCGGCGTCGTTGTCAAAACAATTCTTCCGGGAGGAGTTGCCGATCGGGTAAGCGAAAAAAATCGACAATCACTATTTTCTGACGTAACATTTTGCGCAAAGAGAGTGGTTTAGCGCGTAAATAATTTTCATCGAAATTATTCCTGGTAAAACTTGTGTAAAGCAGTCATTGTCAGTATTAATTTTATAGGTGTCTTAACGCGGAAATCAAGTAAAATGTTTTGTTTTAAAATCGTGACAATTTGTTACGCCACTTTTATCACAAACTGGAAACTTTCAGCAAGTGAATCTCTTCATTAATCAGAGCTTTAACTCTCTGATAAATTGCTCTCTCAATCATAAAGGTCTATTCGCCTCGCGTGCATCTTCCATTCTCTCTCGTCTCCGCATTTTTATTTTTCTTTCCTCCCATATCGAACTATCGCGTCACGTTTGTTAAAGCGTACGGACTAGAAATTTACGTGCGCGTGCTACGAATGGGCCTTTTGATTCGCGCGACTATATCCGCGACTTGCACTTCGCGAGATGCTTAAAAACAAAAACTGGGTGGAAAACAACACACACATCGAAGAAGCGCGCGGAATATGAGAAAAAAAAAACGTCGACGTTTAACCCGCTGAATGACAGTCGCGGAAATTAAAACGCTCCTCATCGCGATTGTCTGCCGCAGGATAATCGACTCCAGAGCGGAGATCACATATTGCAGATCGGCGATGTCAATCTACGCGGGATGGGAAGCGAACAAGTTGCCGCGGTTTTACGGCAATCGGGCACCCACGTGCGGCTCGTTGTCGCGCGACCTGTGGAGCCAACTTCACCGGATTATCAGGTACTTTTGCCCCTATTTTCCTCCCCTTCCGCCTTGCGTTTTGCGATCACAATTGTGCAATATCGCTTTACCTTTTTATTCGAGTATCCGTAACGCAGAGAGGGGTGGCTTTAATAACATTAGCTAGTTAATTAGTAATGTGATTGCATTATCTCATTAATGTCTTATTTCTTAATTGCTGCGTTTAATAAATGTGATTTGAAAGCTCGGCAAATATGCAAGTTGTAACTACGAGTGACAAAAAAATAATGAAGACCAAGTGGCGCAAAGTGATAAAATAAATTATTAAAAGAAAAATGTAACGCAATATTGTACAATATTGTATACATTGCATAATAATCACATACGTTGAGAGAAAAATTATTTATAAACTATGTTGCACAACTCGTTGAATAAATCGCAAGTATTGTTTAAAACTATCATATTTCTTATAGAGTAAAATTGCTATCAAAAAAATGTTTAAACCAACGAGAAATAATTAAGTAAAGATAAAGAAAAATTCACTCGTCGTGTTCAATTTTACAGAAACGCTCGTAAATATCACAATGCCGTGTTTTCGCTTAAAAAAATTATTTCACGCACGTGACTAGCACGATAGTAGCTAGCATTACATAAATGTATTTTTACGTATTTAGTGAGCAGGATGTAAACTAGGTGTAACAACTAGCTCTCTCCTATATTAGATTCCTTCGTACATTTTTTTTGTGATGATTTTTTACACTCTTACAATAGCAAAATGGGTTCGGTTTTTTCTTCGGCCTCGAAGAAAAGAAATAGATACGCGAGATGATGACACACAAAGATCGCACTTTAATCTACTTGTGTTCTCCTTTATAAATTTTCTTTCTAATTGTAGCGAACAAAGTACAGCGGGAGCAGCATGTACATTTTCTTTCTCTCTTTCTCTTTCTCCGCGATTTTACCGCGTTCTTTTTCATGCGTGTTGTTTGCCGGCTGTGTGCAATTTGTAACATTGCTCTCTTAAGAACAGTTCTTTTCTCCGCAAGAATTGTGTAATCGTGCTCGCTCGGGCGCTGAAAGGAGCTACGATAATGTTTTTGAAGCTCGGTTCATTTGTCAGACCCGCGCGAATTCCCGCGCAAATTAGACGCGAAAACATCACCCGGCATATTTCCGCGCATATTTGAAGCAGCTCAAGTTACAGCAAATGCGCGAGCCATTAAATTCCGCCGTCGGTGTTCAAGATGTCCGTCGTGACTGGAGATTGATGGCACGGGCCGCGGCTAGCGTACATCATTGTCACGACCCGCCCTTATTGACTATCGCAAGTAGAACTCCGGCCGAGGGAGAGAAGGGATTTCTCGCGCACGAAATTGTGTTAAATTGCGGATCATTAGGGCGATACATTACCGATCCGCAGCCGGATCAATATTGCGAAACTCGTTCGTTCGGTGCGATCTCGCGCGCGTTTACTTCGCCGGCAATTAACGGCGAGTAATCGACGATGAAAAACACTTTGCCGCCGGAGGAATTTCTGATTGCACGAGCCGCGCGAACAAGAACTCGACTTCTCATCCAAGACCGGATGTAATTCGGGGATTATGAATGATGCACGGGATGTTTTCTACATGACGGTTCTATTATTCCAGCCGCGATAAAACCGCGAATCGCGTCCCGGAGACGGATGGAATTTCTCACACACGTTTCGCGGGGAATCGCGAGCGAAAGATGCGGGGAGATTGCTTCGTCGTGGGATTAAAATTGAAATATCTCGGCTGCAGCAACCAACTCGCGAACGCCAAGTTTGTTTTTTTTGTTTGTGAAAAAGTGAAGCGTGTTCGACGCGCGTTTTCGACGTTGTTCAAGCGGAGAAGCAACTTTGTTCAACGGAGAGAGCAGCGGTATAAAACGAAGAGAGTGAAACAAATCGAGAGAATTCACGCGTTTTAATGAATTTAACTTTTTGACGTTTCTGCGATAATTAAACTGTATAATGTCACGCGCGCACAGTGACGAAAATGAAGTAACTTAGTTATGAAGTTTCACGCGCGTGTGTGTGTGTGTGTCAGAGAGCAAGTACATTAAATGCGCGAAAAGAGTGCTGAAGCGCATCGGATTTTTCCGCGTTCAAGAAAACTCTGACGGGTTTCCACGAGTTTTTTTTTTTTCAATTTTTACCTAATCAATATTTATGACTTGCTTCGCGTATATAATTACGAACGGCTGCCGTTCCTCACGCGAATATTTAAATAACCGAGCTGTTTTCCCGCCGGCTATGTACAAAGAGCACACACGTTCTCGGAGATTTTTTCATTTTTTTTTTTTCCATGAAAGACTTGCAACAAACTCGTCTTTCGTCGCCGCTTGTCGACTTGTAAATATCACTTTGCGCTTGTAAACGTAAAAAAAAAAAAAGAGAATCAACAACGAGATGAAAAAATGACATGTCGCGCACACAGAGCGATGCTTCGAATAAAATCTCTTGTAATTTTTGGTTGACCGAAAAAAAAAAGAGCCATTTGAATTTTAAATACAATTTTCTTTCATATTTGTATTTGCTCTTGTAGCCGTGAGGATAAAATAAATAACAAGAGAGTGGAGCAAGGGGAAACGAAATCATCATCGCGCTCTCTGCGCGATTGCGTACAAGCGCGAGATAAATAACATCGTTATTATTCCGCGCACAATCCACTGCAATTTCTGAATCGCGAAGTTTTTCACGAGTTTTGGCGTACAATCCCGCGCAGAGTGGTTAATATTTTATTTACTCGGACATAGGACCCGCAAACTTTGTTTTTTTTGTTTTTTTTTTATACCACGGATAAAAATTCAAATCCCGAGGGAAATGCGCTATGTGCGCGCGTCATATGGAAAAGCGCATTCGTTTCCACATATATATAAATTCTCGTTCGGCACGAACGAAAGAGAGAAAGAAGGACGCATAAAATCTCTGATCTATGATACTTGCAGGCGCTCGGTAGTCATGCCCCGATCGTTCCGACAAAAATCCTGGGAGATCCCGACGAGCTGGACAGACATCTGGTGCACAGCGTCTCTGCGGAGAACTACAACATGCGACATGTGCAGGGCGGCGACACGAGCTACGACAACGGCTACATGTACTCGCAGGAGTCAGACATTGAAATGCACGTGAGTGCCGCCGAGGCTCGTGATCATTTTTTCTCGCATTACGACGCGGACACGCGCATTTCTTTTTCTTCTTCTTTTCCTTTTTCTTGTTTCTTTTTTTTTTTTATTATTATTCTGAATAATTTCATATTCCCATCATCCCGTGCGATACGGAAAAAACTTCTCTCTCTTCCCTCCAGGCAAGACCCGGTCTCATCATGGACGTGGTACGCAACCCAATGCCAATTGGCACGATGCCAGTTATACCGGCGGTGCCACTTCCGGTGCAGCTCCAGGATCTGCCAGTGCTCACGATGGAGGCCCTCGATATCAATTCACTGCCAGAAATGGAGCGCTTCACGGTCGCGCTTACGAAAGACATCTACGGCCTCGGCATCACCATCGCCGGATATGTCTGCGAGAAAGGTAATTGGGAGGAGAAGTATCTCGCGACGTAGATGAAAATTCTCGCTTTTGACTCCTCAGAAAGAATGCGAAAGTAGTTTCGAGATAAACGTGACATCCAAGATAATCGTAAATGTTATCGCTGTTGACACGCAACGTGACGTGGCGATGATGAAAACGTTTGATTCTTGCAGAGGAGCTTTCCGGTATCTTCGTTAAGAGCATCAGCGAGGGTAGCGCAGCCGACTTGAGCGGCAAGATCCAAATAAACGATCGCATAGTGGAAGTGGACGGTCACTCCCTGCAGGGCTACACCAATCACGAGGCTGTTGAGGTGTTAAGACGTACCGGACAAACGGTAACTCTTTGCTTGGAGCGATATCTACGTGGACCAAAGTTCGAACAGCTACAACAAGCAATCGCCGCGAGCGAGTCTACCTCAGCCTTGAGACTACCTCAGCCGAGTTCCCCGTCGATAACGAGCCTACCTAGTTTCCCCATGAGCGCGGTACATTTAACAATTAGAACTTATTGAAAAGATACATGATACTACATTTATGTGATACAACATAGCTTGTAAATGTCAAATATTTAAGTTTATAAGCTTTAGGGGACCTCTTGTTATTATTGGCATATTATAGAAGTTATCAAGTCTACGTTTGCACTTTGCAGCAGGATGGCGAGACCACCACCGAAATAGAGCCCGAAGGCGAATCACACACTACCGTGGATAGCGCGATACTGCAAGAAGGCGAGCGTGTTAGATCGTCAGACGAACAGGATGACGCAGCTAACGTCGAAGCTCTACTGAGCGACCCTTCGACCGAGCTTACGCCTCAAATTCGCGCGGCTATCAAAGCTAAGTGGCAGAAGATCGTCGGACCCGATAGAGAAATAGTGGTAAAGTAGCTCGTTCTCGCGTAAATTCTGATTACGAAATAAGAGCGCGCTGCAAAAAAACGTTCCTTGGCTTCTTTTGCGAATAGGTTGCCCAACTGAAGAAGTTCGCCGAAGGCAGCGGTCTCGGAATCAGTTTAGAGGGAACAGTCGACGTGGAGAACGGCCAGGAAGTACGGCCTCATCATTATATACGCGCCGTATTGCCGGAGGGTCCTGTCGGACAGAACGGCACTCTGCGTTCCGGCGATGAACTGCTAGAGGTTATCGAATTTCCATATCTTTTCTAGCGAAGCTTTAAGCTGTTTCTCTATAGCGTTTCTTCTCTTCAAAGCGCTCGACAAAGTGCTCTCTTCTCTTGAACAACGTGTCTGAAATAGATATCGTGTTCTTTTGAAGGTGAACGGCTATCGTTTATTGGGTATCAATCATATGGAAGTGGTTAGCGTGTTGAAAGAGTTGCCTATACACGTTCGCATGGTTTGCGGAAGAAGGATCGCTTCGCAAGATCCACTTTGTCCCATCGACACTGCTCAACATCAGGCCGCTTTCCAGACTAGAGTAAGTAGATAGTAAACACGGTGTCAGTCACTGTAAGTCGCCGCGCTTTAAGAACCGCCGCGAAAATCAGTGTTCTCCCGTAGAGTATTCTCGGCGGGTCTCTGCAGAACTTGTTGCCCACAATGGATCGCCTCGTGAAGGCGAAATCGGACGGTTCCTTGGCTTCGACGACGACCACGGCCACAGTAACCGACGCGAGTCTAAATAAGATGAAGTCGCGCTCGTTAGAACCGCTTACCGGACTGGCGATGTGGAGTTCTGAGCCGCAAATTATCGAATTGGTTAAAGGAGAGAGGGGCCTTGGGTTCTCCATTTTGGATTATCAGGTTCGAAACGTGTTTTTTTTTCGTAGCGCAAGAATTTGTTCACGCCTCGAAAGAGAAAGAGATTGTTGATAATCATCCGCTCTTTTTTTTTCTTTTTTTTCCGCTCGTTTCGCTTTTAGGATCCAATGAACCCCAACGAAACTGTGATAGTAATACGATCGCTCGTGCCCGGAGGGGTGGCACAAGTCGACGGGCAGTTAATACCGGGCGATCGGCTTCTGTTTGTGAATGACATCGCATTAGAGAACGCAACACTGGACGAGGCCGTGCAGGCGCTCAAAGGCGCCCCGAAGGGAACGGTTCGCATCGGCGTGGCCAAGCCGCTGCCAATACCAGACAGTATTGTCCAGGTGAGCGATCAGGACGACCGGATTGAGGCTGCAAGAGACCGTAACGCCGACTCGGCGGCCGCTACCTCGATCGTGGATAGCCACAAACAGAGGCGGGAGTATTTCCGCGAGCGCAAGGTCAATGTGACCGAGCCGCCGCATATGGATTTGATTGAGGGTTTGAAGCATCAGCACAACCTCGTCAAATCCGAGAGTTTCTAATTTAATTATTATTAGAAATCGCTCCTTCAGTTTAAATAATAGACTCAAGGCTCTTGCCTCTGCTAAATTTCGCCGTAGTTCGCGTGTCTTTGAGACGGTCGACATACGCACAATCACATTTAAAAAAAAAAAAACACAATATCGAAGTTTTCTTTCTTAAATTGTTATCGATCAATAATCGCGCTGAAAAATTACGAACAAACGCAGTTCTTTAGTCGGTTAAAACAGAACGTACGTGCGCACGAATGCATTTCCTAAGGAGATTCCGTCCATAAAAGTGAAGCAACCGTCCTGCATTTTTTTTATACGTATATGTACTAAATATTGTACTAAACACACTTATTTTGGGAGTGTCGTTGAATAACGAGCATGAAATATTGTTTTTATTTTATGTGTTTATAAAAATCGTTGAAATTTCTTCAATTGTCGTCTCCTGTATGTATTTGTTGTTTTTTTTTATTGCGCGCATGCACACGTCCGTCGTTTGGCAAAATTGGCAGAAAAACAGAACCTTCGAAAGAAATAATTGGCGTTGGCATGATATCGTCAAAGGATATTTTTAATACTTGCCATTTTCGTGCGACTGCTTCCATAAGACACCAAAGCATAATATAAATTTAGCACAGTTTTAGTGGAGAAATGAAACATTGTGGAAATAGAAATAAATTATTATCTGTATACAACTCTCTCGCACAGGGATGTGTATTCGCGCGTGCACTGACTTTCAATAATCTGTTTCTATTTCTACGTACATGCAATTGCACATTCGAGAGCCCCTCTTGTGTAAGATTTTGTAACGGAACATTGGATCATGTAATTTCTTAAGGCTATATCATAATTGTCAAAGGTTATTTTATATACAGACATGCATGATGTATAGTAGTTTATTTGTATTAAGTTCGTCGCGTCATCTCATATTTAAGGTGCGTATATTTTTTTGTAGCAAATACTTTTATATGTTACATTTACACATGCCGACTGATTTTTTTGGTTTTAGATTAAGTGTCTTGTAATATAAATGTCTTTCGTCACACTCACTTTTTTTTATGAATCATGAGTCAATGTGAAGCATATTTACTTCGACACATCACTGTTATTGATATATTTCGTCGCGAAAAATATTTTATCTCGTCTCAGAGGTGATTTGAACACACATTAATATTCACGCACATATCGCAGCGCACCAGGACGCATTTTATACTGTGCTTTGCATCCCAAATTGTGTTAATCTGTGTGTTTTAAGTTGATCATTTTGTTTTGTTTATTATACTATCCGCTGTGCTATCATTGAATTTAATTTTCTTTATAACCGCGACGGCACACTGTAATAAAACAAAAACAAATCTATCGTTTCGGCACCGAGTAATTTGTGATTGTGATCATTTTAATTCCCGTTAGAAATTTTTCCAAAACTTTTTCCTCGCGTGTAAAAAGAGAATTTATATTTTTATACTCGTGCCAATTTAAAATACCAGCGTGTATTTATTTGCGAAAAACAGCGCGTGAAATTGGATTACATGTAAAAAATTTAAGCGAGAAATATAAATGTCAATTATTATATAATTGACAATAGCTCGATCTCTATGAAAATAAAACAAAATAAAAACAATAAAATACGTAAGATAAAGAAGTTCTCCATTTATCAAATGCAATACATGCATGTAGGTTTATGCCAATAAATGAGGTGCCGTATATATTATTTATTTCGTTCAGTTTGTTTCAGTATCCTGTCATTATCCTGCTGTCCAGTTACATATCCTTCATGTGTTCGTCAATTTCCTTTGTGTTCGCTACATAATATGCTTTTCTTCGTCATTATTTATATAATAATCGTTTGCTTTTTATTTCAGCTCGTTTGCGTATTACGATATACTTAATTTTCTATAATAATTTAATATATTTGTATATACTTTTTACGCGCGTCGCGTTCGTACCATTGCAATACCGGAACATCCATAAGAAATCAATAAAAACAAGAAGAATAAAAAAAAAAAAAAAAAAAAAAATTCGACGATTTTTCGCGTGACGAAGTCGTCGTTTGTGCCGATATATTTTTAACTAAGATATACGCTTACAACGCATTGTTTAATGCTTGAAATTACATTTACAATACAATAACAAGACTTACTTCGAGCATTATTATCTATTTAGGAACCTTCCGGTCGTCAGCCGAAGCTACAAAGGTCACGAAAAGAACGAAATTGAGGTTAACGAGACTCGCGAAAATTATCAGGAACCAGGAACGCATGTAGATAAAAGAGGTTTACGAAGATATTTGAAGGCGTCGCCGTGCCGTTCCTTGCCTGCCCACGATCACTGTGGGGCATGGCGAGCGGTGACCAATCGGAGCGTGGGGTCCGTAGCTCCTCCCTCCCCGCCTCTGAGTGAGACTAAGCGAGTTCGATGCTCATCTCTTCGCATACCTCTTGCGTCAACATATTTTCCTGTTAACTATGTAGCATTTTGTCTTCATCTTGGACACTTTCGACGACTCGTAATACTTGAGTTCGACTGAGATCGCGCGTTTTCTCCCAACCTCCTCTTCGCATACGTCCTGCGCCAACATATTCGCCTGCTAGCCATGTAGCATTTTGTCTTCATCCTGGCAACAACCGAAGTTCGTTCGCGACTCGCGAGGTCAACCGAGATCAAACTCTCGAGTTCGTTAACCCTCAATTTCATTCTTTTGCTAAACAATATGACCAAGTTCGATTGACAATTGTGATGTGTAACAAAAACAATACGATACGCGCACTCAGAATACGTTTACCAAGTAAATAATTATATATATATATTTAAACAATTTTATATATAAGTAATAAGTTTTAAGGCATTATCATATATAATGCTGTGTATATATATTATATATACATTTTAATCGAGCGACGTAATTGACATAAGCAAAAGATGATCCTTTTCCCTTTTGTACATATATTTTGTACATTTTGTACATATATCCGGTAGTCTTCTACAATTGTAAAAAATAGCAATAATTAGGTTTTCTTAAATACATTAGATTATGAAATCATATACAATTATTGCATATGCTACTATTTTCACATATGCATTCGTCTCGACGCAATTGCCTTTAAAATAACATGAATATATACTGATTAAAAAAATTAATAGAATTCTAAAGCGTAAGCAATATTTCTTTTTATTTTTTATAATACACGTATATTTTATATATATTTATATATATAAAATATAGATTA
Organism: Pseudomyrmex dendroicus; assembly: GCA_014825645.1. Lineage (NCBI taxonomy): Eukaryota > Metazoa > Arthropoda > Insecta > Hymenoptera > Formicidae > Pseudomyrmex > Pseudomyrmex dendroicus. Next base: position 16,467 of record QVNZ01020332.1, read on the forward strand.
TTATGCTTCAAACTTGAACGACTTACGGTTCACGCGTAAATCAATACAAATCGTTAATTCTGTGCTCCGCTTCAAACGAAACAATGCGGTTAACGACGTCTAATGAGATTTTTTTTCGATGACACTCGTGTGCTTTTTTTTGCGGTGATCAGAAAAATGGGGGAAAGAAAGAAAGGTCGGACATTCGGCGAACTTGAGAGAGAGAGAGAGAGAGAGAGAGAGAAAGAGAAAAAGAAGTACGAATGTACATAATCGGCGCTGCTTTGATCAGCACCCGAGAAAAGTAAAACGGAAAATAATAAAGAGATATAATGGATACGAAAAAAAGAGAGAAAAAGATGAGAGAGACGGTGCGAAAGAGAGAGAGAGTTTTGATAATAGCGCTCGGGGTGTTTACCGCGGATGGGTTGTATATTGCCCGCGACCATCAACTAAGTAAGTACCGAACTAAAACGATTGTAATAGTGAATGAAAGTTGCCTGGTAGAGTAGCTGAACAAAACAACTTTATTGCATATTTCGACTGACTTCTCTCACATACTTTCAAAAATTCTTTCGAACTCACCAAAACACACACGATCGTCTTAGTGATCTTTGTTTAGCAAGTTGCAAGTTCGTTTTTTGAGGAATTTATATTTCGTTGCGTATTGTTATATTTGCCATTTTGTCTCCTTGCAGTCGGTCGGTCGGTCAAGAGAGAAAGAAAGAGAGAAAGAGAGAAAGAGAGAAAAGAAGAGAAAGAAAGAGAGAGAGAGAGAGAGAGAGAAAGAAAGAGTGAAAGAGTGTGCAATTGAAAAGAAACGACAAGTGATGAAAGATGAGTGAAGTTTGAGTGAAAGAAAAAGAATGACTCAAGTAGCCTGGGAGAGTGAGAGAATAAAAGAAAGAGAGAGAGAGAAAGAGAGAGAGATTGAAAGAAAAGACGAAAAGAAACTCGTGATAGAACGTGTGTGAAAAAACGAGAGGCAAGTAAACGATCAAGTACAAGTTGAACGATATTGAATCTATGATCATCTCTTTGTTTTGTTTCTTTCTTGATTGTGTCGCCTTTCCTTTTCGTTCTTTTATTTTTTTTTTTTTCGTTTCGCTATTTTCGATCTTTTTTTCTTCTTTCTTTTATTTTGTTTTTATTTTTGTTTACAAGACAGTTTAAGCTACGAACTCCCATAAGCAAGCTCGTATGTCAAACTTTTCGCCTTTTTGTAGAGCTCTACTACCATTCTACTACTGTCTACTACTCACTGGCACCTTTCTTCACTATTATCAAGAGGCGCTCGTGTGGGGATCGATACCGTACGTTAACTACTACTTACCTGTGTTACTTTACCTGAACTCTTCCGACCGACTTCCCGAATACTCGAACGGGGGGCGGAGAAAACACGGACGGGGCGCAAATAAGCCTTCGACGGGTCTAGCCGCATGGAATATCATGAGCCGCAAGTTACGTAACAAAAAATCGATTCTCCTCTCCTCAGGCTTCCTTTTTTCTTCACTGCTTCAGAAAAGAAACAAAACGCGACGCTCTCTTGTTATTAATAATCTCTCTTATAAAAAGCCCGCGTTCTCTCGAAGGCACGCGAAACGATTATATCACAATTATGTTCTCATTAATTGTTCTCGTTAATTAACGTTTATCGTTGCTGTTTGTCATCATCACCATTATTGATCATCTTACTTATTTGTATTTATCACTGTTTTATTCTGTCATCAGTTTTTTCCTCTTTTTATTCTCTAATTATTATATTGATGTCCATCTGTTTATATTCTGTCCTTCTCCTCACTGCGTGTGTGTGTGTGTGTATGCGCGCGTGCGCGCATGTGCGTGTGCCTAGTGTCTCTCTATTGCGAGCTTTATTTTGCGCAGCTGCATAAAGCCTTGGAAAAAAAAAAACGCGGAATCTTCAACAACAACAGCAACAATAACTCCCATAGAAAAGTTCTCTTGATGCTGATGAATGCAGTTCTTTATATAATAGACTTTAGGGATGCATGATCCACGTTTCTTTCTCGGTCTCTTTTTGGTTGTTCGTTTTCTTTCTTAATTTATATTTGATGTATAGTCACAATCGCTTCTCCCGCAAGCGCTTCTTGCAATCGCAATTTGCACACCGAGAAAGATGAGATGCGAACTGTTGTTACAGCATGCGTTTTGTTGTCTCACACAACAAGCTGTGATATGTTCGAAATATCGCGTTGTAATTTGTTTCAAGATAACCGACAACAAATAACTTTTTTCACACATTTTAAAATTGACAAAGATTTATTTGTAAATTACATGATTTATTTGTAAATTACAAATAAATTGAAACAGATTTATTTGAGTAAAATTCAATTTTAAAATTGAAGCCAACTTCACTTTTCCGGAAAATAAAAAGGTCATGCATCCCCATTTATTATTATTATTATTATTATAAATTCGCTGTATAAGCGAAGCGTGAAAAGTATTGCGATTTGTTTGAAAACTGTATTCAATAAACTTGAATAGAATAATATACAATACGCGCTTACACAAAAGTTTTGTGACAAAAATAAATCGTCTCAAGACGATCGCGCAAGAACGTCTCTCGAACGTCCTTTTTCTCATTCGTGAAAGAGAGAACTGAGACGGGAAAAGTTTGCGAGAAAACTTTTCACGCTTCTCCGTGGGACGCGAAGCTTTACAGCTTGAGAGAAGGATATAATTCGTTGCACGTTTACCGAAGCATATGGCAGCACGAGCGATTATTACGTAAAAATTGCTTCTTCTTGCCGCGACATCTGCGCATTCGTCGCAAATTTGCGCGCTCGTGCGTATTCTATTCTCTCGGCGATAGATACGCTCGCTCTCGATTCGCTCGGTGGGAGAGAATAAAATCTTGCTGACGTAACGTATTGCACGCATATTTCTGCGCCAGACTTTCTCTTAGATGGGTTTTTAAAATATAATTAGATTGCATATCCGTGTGTATATAAATTGCATAAAAACTAAAACTGATATATGAAAAATTTACGAATATACAAATTCCTTTTCTGTTCCCATCGTGCGTTTCAAGCGATATGTAGAAACAATTCTGCTCTTTTTAGTGAGTCTGCATTTTTTCTCTCTACATGTATATATGTGTGTGTATGCACTTTGTCTTTTATTTTTTAATAAAAACAGAGAGGGAGAAAAGTGCGATTGAAAAGAATAGAATGACAATATCGCGTTAGCGCGCTTTGTAGAATTTAGGGAGAATGTCGCGCGAATAAAAAAAATAAAAAAAAAAATAAAAAAACATTTGTCGTGTCAGTACGTGATATAAATATATATGTGTGTATTATATAAAATACAAAAATTTGTGTGTGTCGCACATCTCTTTCTAACTGTGATATTTCTTTTTCATTTTTCAGAGCGAGGCATAAGCGCGCCGAGGCCGGATGCATTTCCGACGCAAGTTACGCATTTTACCGCAGTTAACGACCAAAAAAAAAAAAAAAAA
>QVNZ01020333.1:0-19719 GCA_014825645.1 Pseudomyrmex dendroicus
CTAATGCTGCACGGCTTCAAAACCTGGAAAATAAAGTTTAGAAAAGATTATGGAAAAAAAACTAAGTGTTAAAATAAATATACACGTTTGCGTGTTACTTTATAAAAAAAAAAAAAAAGGATAAAGGAAGTTTAATTGATTCCCCTCAGGGTTAAAAAATATTTTTCAACATTTCACTTCTATATCCACGATCTATTCAAGTTGATTCGGAGGCCCGATTGCTTTTAAATCGATAAACTCAACTTGAAAGAGACCGGTCCGGAAAAATCCGACGGTGTGGATTCGAACTCGGGACCTCCCACTCGCAGCTCTCGCACTCAGACCGCGAGACCACTGGGACAGTCTTTGCGTGTTACCTTATATAATATTTACCTGATAACTCCAATCGGCTCTTTTCAAGGGATTATATATTCCCGTCAATAAGGACAGATCCTTGATGGAGCCCGTGATCACCTGGTGCTCTCCCATAATACGCATTTTCAGCAACAATTCCGTGTTCAGCACTATGCAATTCGAGTCGACGTCGTCCATGTTTTCGAGCAGGATGATATCCGGTTTTTCCACGTGCAGATTCACAGTCAGCATTTTGGGCGTCGAAGCAGTCAGCTCTTGCTGTGCCAATTGTTTTTTCTTCGGTGCAACCGACTCGCTCCTCGAATATTTTTGCGCGGCGGGCACGGCGACGGTCTTGTCCTTCGTCGTCGTGTCCACATCAAAGAAGTCCTTGATCTTCATAAGATAATCGAGCGACACGATGATGCTGAAGGAGAACACGCGCACGTCGGCGAATGTGTCGTTCGAACTCTGGCGTACAGTCACATCCAGCATGCTCCGGGAATTGTACTTGGCGTTGTTGACGTGATCCTCGCTGGCGCTCCTCGATACTGGTGTGGACACGCCGCTGCTAACGGTCCTTTCCATGATACGTACCAGCGAACCCTCACGGCTCGGCCTCGTGTCGTCCAGCGTGCAATTCATCAGCAGAATCGACGTAACCAGCAAACCGTCCGCGAAAATGCGACCTTTCACGGCGAAGTGCGTAATGCTGAAGCGCGCCAGCCCGTTCTCGGGCAAGTGCAGCGGCGACGTTTGCGACTGCAGCAACTTGGAGCCGCCGGTGAATAGATTGATCACCAGACTGTCCATGATAAACTCGAACGTGATCGACGTGCGTGCGTGCAACGGCTCTTGAGTGTCCGTCGACGGCGGTTCTTGCGACGCGTCAGCTTCGTACTTGTACACCGGCTGAAGCTTGGAAAAATAGTTTTGCTAAATGTGTAATTTCATTACTTAATTTTATACTAAATATTACAAATAGTAATTTAATATTGTTATTCACCTCCAGTTCAACGCCTCCGGCTCTCACGGCAGACGGTGCAGCTTTCACAGGTTTAGGATCGTCGAAGGTCTCGCCCAAATTCTGCTCGAGCACTTTTAGAATCGTGATGTAATCTTCCTTGCTTAACAGTAAACTGATCTTGTTCAACCTGCCGGACATTTCGATATCCGGAATACTGGTGAACCAGGCGGTGGACAAGTTGCGCTTCATCAGCAGCGTGAACGTCACCGGTGCCAGAAGCAGTACTTCATTCTCGCTATTGAATTTTTCCATGTTAAGTCGAACGCGCGACAACTTGAGATTTTGCAACTCTATCTTCATCTCGTCCACCACCGGGCACTCACCGACGTCCTCGTTTCTCACGTCTAACTTCTTAAAGACATTGCATACCTGTCCACACAATTTTTCTTTATATATATATGTTGAAATTTATTCATTACAAGTTTTTTCATATAATTTTTTACATGTATTTAATTAAAAAATATTAAGAAAAAAAAATATTTCTGATCTTCAGGAAAAACTTTAATTTTAAGGTAAATTAATAAATTTCAAATTAAAAGATAATAAATTAAGTTTAAATAAAAAAAAAAGTTTAATAAATTTTGTTAGACCGTACCATGAGATTGCCCATATCCAACATCAAACTGTGCTCACTCTTGGAGTTCATCGGCATGTACACAACCGGCGCTTTGATCTTGATGCACAGTTCAATGCGAGATGCACTCTGTTGAACGTCTTTAATATTTGTCTTTGCAGCCTCCGCCGCCGCCGCCGAAGCATCTTTAATAGCCTCCTGCGCAGCTTGGAAGTTATTCAGAAAATTCATCACGCTGGTGACAAACGCGTTCAGAAAGACGATGCGATGACAGCCCATTGTCACTTTCACGGACATGTTGTTTTTGTCCACCTCCCACTGCTCGATGTTGTACATCACCGCCTGAACCTGCAGGGACTCAGTACCCTCCACCGCCACGATGTCTTTGTACGCGGAAACGGGATTGAGATCTTTAATGCTGATGGAAGACAGGTCGACGTTCACTTGAGAATAGGAGGACTTGCTGAGAAAACTGGCGCTGATTCCTTCGATGTAGAACGCAGTGATATCCCTAACGACACTGGAGATCTTTAAGTTGATCGAACCGATCTTGGCGCTGACTTTGAGGTCGACGAACTCGACCGTTTGTCTCCTACGTCGTCCGGCAGATCTCGATCTCTTTTGCAGTCGTTCCTTCAAAAACCCGGATGTCTCTTCCTGAATGGACATCAATTGGGTCGGTCGCGCATGTTCGACCGGCTTCTGAGAGTTTCCGAGTAAATTTATTTGGTCCTGCATGTACGTGCTGAATCGTAACAGTTCAATGAGCGATTCTTGATGCAACAGAGTGTCCAGCGAGGTGAACTCCAGTAGAAGCAGCTTCACAACGGAACCGTGGCGCGTGACGAACTCTGGCGAGTTCTTATTTACGTTCACGTATCGCACAACAATTAGATACTCGTCTCTGCCGGCCGACATCGGCGTGTTAACCATAAAGATCTCCTGATCTTTGTAGCGTTGTCGCAACTGCACACCGCCCAGTCGCAGTTGCACTTCTTGGTCGAACGTGCGCTGCAGCATCTCCGCCTCCAGTTGGAGCACTTGGAATCTGGGTTATTAAATAAAACAAAAATATTTTTCTGGTCATGATCCGACTGTAAAAACTGAGACACAAATCGCATCACAAACCTGATGAATTCCGACGCGTCGTCGTTTCGCGACACTGACAGCGTGAACTCTTTCATCTCGAACTTCATCTCCAGATCGGTGGTTTGCCTTAACGGTGTGTCCGTGCCGTCTGATTGCTGTTGCTGTTGTTTCTTTTTGTCAGCAATGCTGGATATCGCGGTACCGAGTTCCTTCAGCGACAGCTGCGAGACAGAAAGAGAGGCTCTCGGCGCCTCCGGTGCCTGCTGCTCTTCGGGCAGAGGAATGCTCTGAACAACCGAGAATGCCTGTAGCAATCGAACGTCCGTTATGTTCACGGTCACCGACGGCAGATTGCCGAGAAGTCGAAGTTTTGGCAACAGCGGATCGTCTGTTACGAGACACTTGTGGAACTGGATCTCCAACGTGGTCGGATGAAGCAGCGTCAGAGAACTCTCGGTATTTGCCACGGCTGATCGCCATTCTTCATTTGGCAGCGAGACTAGCACCTAACAATTTGTCTAGCAAAGAGTAAATGATAAGTATCTAAAAGTTGGTATTACCTGGATATTAACTATCTTCAAAACAAACTTGTCGTAGGTGTACTCCCGCAGATGCAGCAGAACTTCCTCCTCGCTTTTGCCCATACTGACGAGCTGCTTGACGCTGGCGCCAGCCAAGTCACTCTTAGCTTTTTCCAACGAATGCATCTTGAGACTGCCCAGATTCACGACTATCAACGCCTTCGAATCGTCATAGAGACCGCCATACGGTATGATAAGTTGCGACGCTTGCATATCCACTTGTATATCCAGCACCGAATGTTTCTGTATGGCGTATTCCAACCCGAGCGCCGACATCTCCTTCAGACCCACCTCTAACTGTTCCGCCGCAGCTGTCTGCAGCTGATTCAACGTCGAAGAGTTTTGCATCTAGAGAATATTTATCAGTATTAAATTTAATAATTAATGAAGAGAAAGAAAACAAGTAAAACTTCTTTGTTTGAAAATTTTCTGTGAATTATCAGACTGAAACTAGAACTACACCTTAAACATATTGACGAGTTCAATGATGGTTTGCGCGTCGTAAACGATGTCGACGGACCGTGACTTGACGACAACGCGGTCGCCGCACAGCTTGTCGAGTGGATTTTTCTCGTAGGACACCGACAGCAGTGCGCTGTTGTCGAATGTGCCGTGGCCTGGATTGAAGAGCGACGGCACGCGTCCGTCCTGCGTTACACCCATAAGCTTCATGTCGCTAATGGATGCGGTGACGAAGATCGCGTTCGCGGACGGCCGCGACTTGAAGCCCGCGCGCACTCCGTGCAGCTGGAGATCCAGAATACACGGATGTTCTTTGTCCGCGTCCAGCAGCGAGATCTGCAGACCGTGCAAGAAGAAACGCGTGTCGATCATCTCGAACGTTTCCGGATAATGCGCAGGTGCGCTATTTTCCTGATAATCGATCGCCCGGTAGAGCTTCTCTTTTTCCTGCGGCGTCATTGCCTCTTCGAACCTGAACGGTATTTAGAATTGTGTAAATCGGATTTGCGGATTTAAGATTTAAAGAAACATTTAAAAGCGTCTAAAATGATCGAAAACATTTGAAAACGCAACACAATATTTACTGCGACAAGCATTGAGAATCAAACCTGCGCATAATGGCCGCAGCTGAGTTGAGCTCTTTCGTTTCCTCAGCTTGGGAACTGTTCCACAGAAAACCGAACCAGCCCCGCTTCATCTTCAGACTCTTCTCCCGCTCCGCCAGTCTCTCTACCTCCAATTCTATTTGCTGGCGAATAATCACTAGATTGAAAATGTCGAGCTTTGTTTCACAGTCAGTCAGTTGTCCCTCAATTTCCTTCGCCAGTTTCTTCGTTGTCAGTTTCGTCTGATACGCTTGTGCGTAAGCGCGGCAAGTGTCACGATGCTGCTTCATGTGACTCCAATCCCAGTTGCGCCGGCACCGTCGCACAGTTTCCTCCAGAATACACTTGTACGCGAAACGCCACCATTCTTTGTAGTGGCCGCGATACGACGTCAGATTCGGTCGGTATTTCCGATACGGCGCGGCTTTTTGCGCCTGATCCAAACCTTCACCTAAACACACCAGAGTCCGGTATTGCTGTTTTGTCAGACCGATTCGTAGTTTCTGCATCTCCAGGTCCAACCACACCTGCGAGAACAACAAAGTTCGAATTTAGAGAAACTGAGACGTCGCAAAACATATTGTTATTATTAAACGTAATTTTTAATAAATAACTTAAAAATATAATTTTTATGATAAATAACTTAGAAATCCAAATGTTAAACAAATAAAATTCAAAGAATGCAAGAGTTTTATTTTTATTACCTTGGGAATAGTATAATTGCTGCCATCAGACTCGGGTTTAGGATTCAACCTGAGCTTGGCATTGACGTTGATCGGTCCCAACAGATACTGATAGCCTCTCGGCACGTAATCCACAGTCGCAATGCCACTGCAGAAAAGATTGGTATACGAGGATTGCGGACTTTTGCTGTACTGTTCGACGCTCGTGTTGAGATACACAGCCAGACCGTCCAGATTGCACAGCTTAAATATCTGAGGGATGGCGTACATGTCCTTCAGATTGCCGGTGGTTTCCCACAAGTCTGTACAGCTTTCCAGGATGAAAGTGTTCAAAGTAAAGCCCACCGAAAAGGGATGTTCTTTGAACGTAACGTGATCTTCGTAACGCACATGAATTCTCTTGATCTCCACATGAATGTTCTTGATCATGCGAGCGACCAACTTCTCTACCATTGAGTCGTCCAGTTTCTCTTGTGCTGCAATTGTTAAAAAAACAAAAAAATTGTAGAAAATTAAAAAAATAAAAGTTTTAAATATCATCAAAGATATGTAATTACGTTTTAGTGCAGCTAATTGCTTTCTTTTTTCGACTCTCTCGAGCTCTGCCCGTTTGGTGTCTAACTGCGCTTTCGTCTCTTTCTCCTCATTGTACGAAATTTGACTCGTAGGCACCACCAAGATAAACAATTCTTCGACTATAGCATCTATCTGGCCATTCCACATATCTTTGAATGGAATCTTCAGTATCAATTTTCCTGAAACGTGCAGCATTTTATTATAATATAGTTATCTTTAACGATCAATATATTTAATTCCATAGATACTAATTGTGTCACTAAGAAATAATTAGTGGTGCAGTTTTTATACCTAAACGACCATATTCTAATCTTATTGGAAGATCCAACACATCCAATGCAGATTCTTTAATCAACAAGTCAGTTAAAACAACATCACCTGGAAACAAAAATATTCATTACGTGTAAAATACAGTTGCCGTATCAAAAATAGATTTGTTACACGCATGTTCTCACCTCCCCAGAGACTGAGTTTGAGCTGCGTATAGTCCAAGTTCTCAATATAGTCACCGAGCACCTTGTTGAGAAGCTCGGCAACTATTGACTCGAAGACCATTTTGCTGCTTTTGTTTTTTTCTTTCTTCAATCAAATTCTACAGCTTCTTCTGCTGCAATGCATTCCCCTTTCTCGTTTACTTCTTAAAAAAAATACAATAAAAATAAAATTCAAAATAAAAAGACGAACATGTAAAGTAAAAGCTGTTTTCAAACGTCTTACTTGAAAAAATTTACATAATTAATAAACGTAATAAATTTCAACAAGCTGTAATTTCACGCTTGTCTGTGATATTTCTTCTTACTATTAAATAATTTTACGATAACAATTATCAGTACACGATTATCAATTATGAGCTAATATTCATAGTCCGATTTTAAGAACGTCTTAAGTTTCATCTGAAGATACGATACGTTTTATTGGCTACAGACCATCTGAACTTGAGACGATCTCAAGTAATAAAATCCGACTACATGAATATCGACTGTATTGTTGCACCATAAAGAAAAATAAAAAATGCCGAAGTGTCATTACATTGTTACAAGATCAGTAAAATGAAGAAGCTTACAAGAGAGTTCTTTCTGCTATCTAACAACAGACTGATGGACATAACCTGAAAATAGCTCGAACACGGCCGCTTGTTATCTTTTTTTCGTCAGGTTACGTCATCCTCGCGAATTATCATCGATTCTGGCGCGTTTATTTTCTCGAAACGCGCGTTCTCGACGTCTTGTTCCTCGCCGTCTCTACCGCGTTTCTCCGTTCCTCGTTACGATCTCTCTTTTTCTCTCTCTCTCTCTTTCTCTCTTTGTATCTCAAAAACAATACTCCGGTTTGTCTGAACTAGTGAATACTCTCTGTCAAAACTCTCTTCTTGAGAACAGCGTGAATCACGCACAGTCGTTGCCAACGTACGGCTCGGTACTCGTGCACTCACGCGTCTCCGACGAGAAAAGATCAAGCGAAGCTTTCCGACGACTTGCACACTATTATTACGACGTTATACCCATCGCGTGTTGTAATCTTCTTCTTTCGCCGTAATCTAAAATGACATACCGCTGCGCGCACACACGTGCAGAGTGTATACTAAACGGCTAAACGGTTCATTGATATTCTGGAAGCGGGTGCCAAGGTTACGCGATAGAGTGCGTGCGTACTTATCTCCCCGCTCTTCACGCACGAGAGAATCGCATTTCGATTCTTCATTTGTGCACGTCGAGATTTTAAATAAAAATTCTTCACTTCTCTCTGGCAAAGACATACTAGAGATTATTCAATGATAGTTTTTTTGTATAAACGTACACACACACACAATGTAAATAAATCGATATCTTACAAAATTTCCGATAAAAATTAATTTATAAATTTATCACATAAATGTCTTGTTACGCGTGCGGAAGTGTCGGAAGGAAATGTTTAGCTGAGAGAGAAAGAGAGAGATTACATCTAGTTTCCGTGTCAAAATGACAAACGTCTCCTATTAAACAAAATTACATAAGACATTTATTTGTAAGAAATTAGTACAACAGTATGAACGCTCGTGATTACATTTGTAAATTGAATCTTAAAAATCGCGGCTTACAAAAATATATATATATATACTTTTCATAAACAATAAAATCATTTTCTCTTTTCTTCCAAATTGCAATGCACGATCGACGGTGCGTGTCGCGTATCTTCACTCTATATTATCTAGAGAACGATATATATCTATCTCCACATCCGTGTTGAAAGCGTCGTCGATATAGCAGATGAATGTGTCAATTCACTTTGAATGCGTACAACGAATAAAATTAAATTATGACAATTGTTAGTTAAACGAATACCTCATGAGTGATTACATCACACCATTCGACATTGATAGAATTCAACGTTGATAGGACACGCGTCCAATACTGATTTGCCGCACTTTGCACAATTCCTTTTCTCGATGGCAAACGTAATGTCTAATAATAGCAATATATGTAATTACTTTTACAAAGAAGGCCGAGTCGAGTTATGATACATATATAATATTAATGACACATTACTATTTAATCTTAATCAAGTCGATCTTAATTGATAATCTCTCTCACACACACACACACACATATATATATACACACATATATATATACATGTACATATATATACATTATATATATACATATTATACATATAAATATATATACGTATTGTCATAAAATTAAATCATGATGTGTGTAAAAAAAAAAACAAAAAAATAAATACATAGATATGTGAAATATACAAAAGTAAGATTTAAATGTTACATAGTTAAACAATTATCTACGTGTATATATACATATATATACATATATATATACATATATGTAGTACATATATATACATATATGTAGAGATTAAAAATAATATTAAGTCAAAAATAATTAATTAAATCAGATAAAACGTTAAATTATGCATTTTTGTGTTATATAATTGATATTTACGATTAAATATGTATATATACGCGGACGTATTACGAAGAAGTATTATTGACTGAGATTGTGCACCTATAATGTAAAACATTGAACAACTTCGCCGCGTGTGTTACAAATAGATTTATTAATAAATATAACAACGAGTGTTCAAGGTACAGATTCTGCTTCAGAAACCAAGCTTTGGCAACCTGAAAATCGATATTGAGATATTGCGCTTTAATAATTAAATAAACATTGATAGTTAAGATGTCTAATGTGTTTCGCTTTGTGAAATATATACACAGGAGTTTTCAAAGAAAATCCTCACCGAACAGGAATGCGGCAAATAATATGATAGGTACCACGCAGGCTAAATCGATTAAATAACCGAACATCAAGTTGCCGACCAGTGCGCCCAGTCGGCCCATTGTCAGCGACAATGCAGCGGCCATTACTCTGAAAAAAAAGAAGAACGCCGTGTTACCAAGTATCAAAGCAAAAGTAAAAAAAAAAAACTATTTTATGCTAGATTTTCGATTAAAAATTAATTTATAAATTATTGTTGCACTCTAGCATCAGATATAAATACATAGAATCGTACTTACACGTATGTTTTATCATATAAAAAAAAAAAAACTATTGCATAATACCGCGCGATTCGCTCACCTGAGATTCGTCGGGAACATGTCGACGATCACGCAGTAAACTAGAGATATCCCGAGAGACGTGAGAGCCTCGAATACGCACGATAGCACCAAGTTTTGCATCGAGTTTACTACATAATAAAAACCTATTGTCACCGCGCCGGAAACCACCAATGAGACGACTGGAACAAGTATAAGCGTTTCTATTACTAATTCTGACACATCGAGATTTTACTTGTAATTGCGAACGTGATTAAAACACTTTGAAAATAATTCTTTCATTTCTCAAGCAAAATTCGGTGAGGTTCTGATACTTACTTAGGAAGAACTTGGCTCCCAGTTTGTGCACGAAAAGAGGCAGGATGATGGAGCCGGGGATGCACGCCAAACCGATGTACACAGTGTGAAGATAAACGGATTGTGCGATCTCTGTTTCGCATCCATAAGTATCGAAAGAGGTGAGATTTTGTGGCAATGAGGATACAATGCACACCGATGTGACTTCGTTGGGATTCTCGTGCTCGAACTCCTCGAACCTGTCGAATAACACAAGTGGCAGAATATAGGTGTTGCGTAAAAATAAAAGAAAAAAATTACCTTTTTTGAAAAAAAGAATTTGATCTATCTGTTACCGCAGTTTTTTGCCAAAAAAAAGAGAATTTCTAAATAAATTAATAATCTAAATAAAATTCTAGAAGACGTGAAATCGCTGAATGGGTGCGTGAATTGGTGAAAGAATATACCTGGTAAACAATTCCGGAAACCAGACCATCAGAGTGTAGTAACTGCTGGTGAGTCCGAATTGAATACCGCAGGCGAGCAGCGTGTTGCGCAAATAGGGCGGTTTGCAAAGTGCGCTCGTCAGGTCTCGTATTTCCTTGAAGAGGACCTTCAGATCTTTTCGTTTGTGCAGCTTCAAAGACCTAGTACTTTTGTCCTTCGTCTTCTCTTGCAGACACTTGACCTGAAAAAGAACACGATAGAAATGAAGAATAAGAAAACGTAATCTTCGGAATTTAAAAAATGAAAAATTGAACGGCACTTTACCGGATACGTGTCAGGATCAGCTTTGGTGTTTTGCGCGTAGATCCATTTAAAAACTTCAAGCGCCGCGTCAGTTTCGCCACACTCGAGCAGGAATTTTGGACTTTCCGGAAAAGCAAATAGCCACAGACCGAGCATGAGCGAAGGCAAGGCGCAGATCGCGACGAAGAGATTCCAAGACTTAAAATAGAACATCTCGCTCACGTACGTGAAATTGATGGGTATGATCAACCAGGCGATCACTGAGAAAACAATTTTAATATTGAGATTTAGCTGCCGAGAAAAAGAAACTGAGATAAAGAGATGATTACGCGGTCATACACTTACATGGTAAGACTATAACGCCGACCGTCCAGAACAATTCCATCCAGCAGAGGCAGCGTTCGCGATATTTGGTGGGTTGGAACTCACCAAGATACGGGAAGCAAATGCCCATGGCGCCGGTCACTCTGTGGAAAAAGAAATAAAATTTTTCAAATTCAAATAAAAATCATACAAAAAAAATAGAACATTCTGATCACTTTTCGTTACGTGTGCAATTTTAAATTCTCTTTACTTATCGAAAGAAATGAAAAGTTGTACTCACGCAAAGCCATTGAAGAATCGAAAGATCAAAAATACCCAAAAATACTGGACGAACGAGGACGCGATGCCTACGATGCCGTCCATCAATAATGTAGCTATCAGCACGATTTTTCGACCCTTCGTATCAGCCAGGCATCCCCATATATACGATCCAATTACCATGCCTGTGAAAATATGTCAGGCGAAAGTGAAGAAGTTGGTCGTTGATTCGTTTTCTTTATTTTAATTTTACTAAATTAATTCACACATAGAATATTTAACAATTCAATTTAAACGCGAGAGAAAATAAGAGACGAAACAAGTTCGTTTAAAAATTTTTATTGTTAAATTTTTTTTGTGTGCATTTTTTAACACCGACCTAGCATCGGAGACGCGGTCAGCCACCCTTTCGCAGTGGAATCCATCTCCAGATCGCATTGCGCCGCTGGAAGAACGAACGAAAGTATTGTTACGCCAATTGCCGTGTCCATGTAGATTAGGCCGCAAATGGCCAGCAGCATGTAGTGAAATTTTCCAAATCCTGAAAAGAAAAAAAGAAGAAAACACGCGTATTATAGACGTGACGAAATCGGCAAAGATTTAACGACTAATTTGGACATTTGCATTTTTCTAAAATACAAAGAGAGTGTTTTTTTGTAATTCAAATCGATGAAAATGTATGGAAAGAAATTCTTCTTCATAAATTCGAGTGTGTTTTTGATTTCTTGCCTGTTACGGTGATTGCATGCTCGAAGTCGGCACCTCCGTCTGCCAGGAAGTCGAGTCCTGCAAATAAACGAAAAACATAAGTAATTAAGAAATAACGTGCAATTAAGACGCGAATTAAAATTGCTTTGTTAAACGGAAAATTTTCATGTAATTAATTGAAAATTTTTGCACAATCGTTTCAGAACAATTCGCGCACGAACTTACCCATGGTCGCCGCTCAAGTCGCTGGACGTCCTGAAAGAACTTGCGCGCCGAAAGTGCTCCTTTGTGAACGTGACGCCGGATTGTCGTCTCCTGGTGATGTTGTTGTTGTTGCTGCTGCTACTTCTGCTGCTGCCGTCGCTGCAGTGTTGTCCTTGACGTGGGCAATGCCCCAGGTTCATTGGTGAATAGTGAACACTCGGTGGTATCCTTGCAGACGTCGCTGCCGCGAATCCCACCCCCGCTCGATCGCAACTCCTTCGTAAAAGCGTCTCGACCAGCAGAAAAGAACCAATAAAATAATATAAGAGTGCCGCAACTATGTTGTGACGGCTCTTCTGTGCGAATGCTTTTCTGCGAGGAAGTTTTTAATGAAGAACAAATCCGATCATCGATCGGCTGGCAACCTTTACTCCACCGTGTCCGATTGAGTGAATGATCATGAACGGTGAATTCTGACACCCACCTTGATTTCCGAAGCCTCAGGCTGGAGCTGAAAACGAGATAAGATATCAGTCTCCTCTTCGGAAAGGAGGGATAGAACTTTCTTGGTTTTTTTCGAATACAATGAGCGAAAAGATTGAGATTTCAATGCAGGAGTTTGTAATTTTAAAAAAATCTCGAAGAGAGAAGCGTGGCGAGCGCGACGAAGAAGAAACATCGTCTTGTTCCGAAGGGACACGTAGAACGGAAAGAAGTTCAAAAAATATGTACATCAGACGAAGATCTCATTAGATGAACCATTGTTCATTTTCACAAGAAAAAATTAAAAAATGAGCTATGATCTTTATCGAACATGTAGTTTTTTTTAGGATGCAAAGAAAAATTTAATTTTAAACAGAGTGTCGAAAACAATTCGAAGTATAATTCAATTAATCGATAGAATGCAACAATATTATTTACTTTCTATTTATAACTCGCGCAAACAAAAGAAAATGTGACAAAACGCAGATGATAAAAAAAAGTCTACTGATGAATAAGAAACCTTCACAATTTCAACAAATTTCCCTCTCTCTCTCTCTCTCTCTCTTTGTTTTACTTTTTCTTTCAATTAAAACAATGTCTCTTTAATAATATTAATTTTTTGCAAAAAAATGTGTTGATTATTTTCACATTTCACTCACTCGATTAAAGCAAGCACGCAAAACGTTATTTAAATTTGTTTACTTAGTTATCTTTTAAATTTGTAGATTATGTGGAATTTTAGACAATATATATCTCAACGAGGATCTCTCGCTGCATGACTCATGATTGATATATATGTCTGTGCGAAAACAAAAGGGGAAAAATCATTTCGCGCTGACTAACTTCCACTCGCGTTTATCATCCAAGGTTTTGACGATTTTTTGAAAAAACCGAGATATATTTCTTACAACAACGAGATCCACCTGATCGAAACGATTTCAATTGGATATATGCGGAAGTTAAATTACGAACAAAAAAAAATCTGTGTTGAAAATTTCAGACGCAGTTAGATAAGAATATGAAAAAGATTTTGTTCTAATTTTTAATCTAATCTGCTGTGGTCCTGCTCTGGTACAACGAATTTATCTTCTTCCGCATATATCCACTTCAGAAAAGAAAACAAAATTGTGATTAGTCATTCATCGTGCAATGAGGTTGTGCTCTGCGGCATTCTGCAAATCATTCCAAATTCGCTTCAACAATCGTTTCACGACTGGCGTCAAACACATTTTTGTACATTCTTTGATTCTTTTTCTCTCGGTTTTTGAAATCTCTCTGTTCGCGAAATAGACGAGAATCCGCGATTGATCATCGACACGTGTAATAAACACCAATATGCCCGCGATGAAAAACGATGATTATGTGTTTTTTTGCACATGCTATAAATTACAATACGTAATTTACGAGTACGCGGAAGTCGAGGCAGGCAACGTCGACTCTTTTGTTTGCCGGATCATTACTTTTATGTCGTTATTTTGCAAGATAACAAATTTTCTTTTCGCAAAACTGTGTCATACGTGTAACACAATTAACATTACGTCATTTTAATTGCTCGAGCGTCAGCCAGATAAGATTACAAGATCACGCGGACCACGCAGCATCACATGCCGTTTTCCCTTTCTTCGGTGTCTTGTCATTAATTTACACGTCACATACGCGTCACGATAGTGATATACAAAATGATATATTTTATGATGTAACTCGTGATTCAATGTGATTTAAATTATCTGTGGAGAAATGTAATTTTTCTAGAGTTGTGTAAGATACGGAAGATATATCTTTCCGGAATAGATAGAAGTGTGTTACGCGTTAATTTTAATATAAAAATAATAAGAAGTAAAAAAAAAAAAAAGAAGAAGTTTCTCTTTCTGTTTTTTATTCATTGCGAGTACGGGGGATTCGCAGAAACTTGAGAAATTTTTGAAGAAGAATCAGAGAATAAATCATTTTTATCGTGAGATATCTTCCTCGATCTTCGGAGCGACGTGTCATGTTTGAGAAACGTGAAGCGCGCTGATAATAATGTGACACACGCAAAAATGACGCGCGCATAAATCTCGAAGTTAAAAAATCACGTTTCAAGAGAAGAATACGCGTATACTTGACAGATTGCTCTCGAGATTGTTTTCCGAATGTTGTTTTTTTTTTGTTTTTTTTTTTTTTATCTTCAGACGTTTTATTTATTATTAGAATGCGTCACTTGGCAAACAGAACAACTTCGCGGACGCGCTTATCCGCGGCGATCGTGTACGACGGCGGCCAATAGGAAAGTGTCAAAAGCGACCCAATTATTTTACCTCTCTCATTATCTGTAACTATTGGAGTATGTAGTAAATGTGTTTTGAAGTCCTGGTATTTTCCACATGCGATAAGAGGACCCTATTCGAAAACACCGTGCGCGCTGCGTCACAATTATATCAAATACAACACGTGCGTGCGAGCAATTTATTTTATGTTTCAAAAAGTCGAGCGATCAGCATACGGAGAATGTGCGAATTTCTGAGCGATAACGACGAGCCAGCTAGTCGGGAAGAACGTGTTATTTGCGCATAATCAGATCACAAAGGGGATTTGCACTATAGATAAATAATCCGATAGAGATGTCCACTTGGAATCAAAAAATGTTTTTTCTTATCCGTCCGATCGATCAACATGCGTGCGATTCGGATTTCACAATGTTATTGTTAAATTCTTAATTGTTTCCGCGCTTGGAATCGATTGGAGAAGAAGAAAAAGAAGAATCTTCTTTTTCGATAGAAAAAAACAAAATGTAAAAATTTAAATAGACAAAATGCAAATGTTCTAAACCTTGTTAAAAGATTAAAAACCTATTCCGCGAAAATAAATAAAAACCACGTGTGTTACATAATTTTCTAAAAGTTTCTGAAAAAGATACCGTGTTCTCGTAAAAAAAATCAAAACTCTGGTTTTTAACGTCGAAAAACATTTCTCGCGTTAATTAATTGTGAGAAATTTTACGTAAACAAAAATAACAGCGACGTTATTTAGTGTTTTGTTTCCGCTCGACGCGTGTGAATGTCATTCGTGTGTGCGATATCTGATTAAAACGATCGACTCGCTACTTTTGTATACAAACGTGTATCATAACGGACGTATCGACGCGAAATTCGCGATTGCAATCGCAGACAGAGAAGACCAAAAATAAATCGATATCAATCGCAGATGCGCAACCACGATTGCAACTATACACTTGACTCGCGTCTTGTCTAGATTCAATCGGCAATATTAACGCGATAATTAAAGCGATGACGTTTTTTTCTTTTTTTTATTCCAAAGGAAGTTGCTAAATAATCTTATCGATTGATCGCGCGCGATGATGTAATTTGGAAAAACACAAAAAGTGTCACAAAAAGTCCACTTGCAATCGCCGAGAAAGCTGCACAATATTATCGATATGATAATTATCTGGTCATTGGCACTGCGCGAAGATTAATTTGCTTCAATTCATGTATATTTTTCTTGACATAGCAAAGAGTGTTTTTCTTTTTTTTTCACATTATTGCCGCGATAAGCCATTGGCGTGAGTCTTGTTTCTTCTCGTTTATTTTTCAGAGATCCTCAAGTTCACACGCACAAACAAACGCACATATATATATATATATATAAACGCGTACACACGACGTACATATCTTCTCTGAGGAATTACAAAGTAATTTCGCGCAAGAAATATTCAAGAAAAAAAGGTTTTGAGTAAAACATGCTCAGGAGTCTAAAAAACGATGATTTGTGTAAAAGAAAAAAAAACGAAACAGAGCGACTTTTTACCTCGACTTCTCGCGGCGCGAATTCAGCTTCCGTGTAGGAATATTATAGCAAGAAGAAACAGCGCCGCAGACGAGAGGGAGGCACATCTTTATCTAACAATTACATGCGTATATATATTTATATTTATACATATACGTACGTATATTTATGTATACGCGTCTAGAGATGTGAACCTAAAGATAACTTCGCAAGTCTCACGTGAGTGATACATGATATAATACACGTGAAGCTCACGAGAGCATCGGAGAAGAGTGAGTTCTTTTATCTTTTCAATACTGGTTGTTAATTTAAAAATACGTAAAAAAAAAAAAAAAAAAAAAAACAAAAACAAAATTTGGATCTTATTTCTCACCGGAAACCTGACCGTTGCGATTAAGAGCCGTATCCGGAAACTTGACCGTATCGAACTTGAAGTATCTTGAAAAAAACCTTCCTCCAGTCGGTTTCGCGCTGAGGGTCATAATAACAACGTTTCTTTCCGGGTGACAGCGATCCTCACTGTTTACCACTTTCGATAGCCGCGAACCCTATACCTGCTTCGGATATGCGCGCGATATTTAGACGAATATGGGCCAATGGCAAGAAACCGCGCAGGGTCGATGATAGAATCTTCAGTGCCACAACCATTGGTTAGTTAACGAACTAACCGAATGTTGTTATTGTTATTAGCGGCACGATGAGTCGCCGCGCGAGAGAGTTTTAGTCTCTTTATTGAAGTCCTTCGCGTATACAAGAGAGGTTTTGTATACAAAAAAGTTAAAATACATTTGAAGTTTCCTCGGGAGAAATTTTCCCTCGCACACTCGCACAGAAAGTATTTTATGTATAGTTTGTTCTCCCGATCATCAAAAACTTCTTCTCATTTTATTCTATCTGAAAGAAAAAGACTTTAAAAATTTACGATTATTCTTTCGCAAATAAATTGTACGTACAAGAGTATATACGTACCCGATGCTTGAAGACGATCTTGAAAAAAAAAACAAAAAAAAAAACGTCCAGTTCATTCAGATTGCGTCGGCCCTGCGGAGGCGATTGGCGAGTACCGGGACACCCGGGATGCCTTATTTAGAACAAGTAAGGCATGAGCAAAACCTATTAATTGCAACTATTGTCGTCGGCCAAATTACCACGCTCGGATGGATACGTGCACGCTCGTAAAAGTCTTCGTAACTCTCTTCGTTAACGACCTTGGACTTGCGACAGACTCTATCGCGATACCGTTCGTCTCTCAATTTGAAATGTCTTTCTGATTCAAACAGTTTTCCATTTTCTTTCTAAAAAAAAAAAAAAAACAGACTATATGTGTACAAGACAATACGATTTTCACATTGTTTCAGCAACAATGTAGTCAGAGATATATAATTATTTCTTGTTAAAAATATATAATTGAGAGATAAATACATATGTTTCAAAGACTTATTGTATGTAGTAAAGATTCTATTTGTTATGATCGTATTAAAAAATGTACACGTGCAATTGCATAAAAAAATTATATAAAATATTCACACTGAAAAATTATGCGACATGAAAATAAAAAATATCAATTACAATTAAGATTAATCTAAATGAGCTAAATCGCCGTTAATCGAGTCTTTATTCAGCTTCAATTCAACTTTTTAACACTCGATTAACAGCGATTTAGTTCGCGCGTTAGGTTAATTTCAATTGTAATTTATACTTATATTATTTGACAATATTGTAATATTATTTCAAATATTATTTTTAATATTAAAAAATATCAAAGATTGCGAGTTTTTTCGGCGTGTACAATTTTTGTTAAATTCACACGCGATGACGTAATAAATATTGTTTGACATTTTCCCTCTCGCATCGGCAAGATGTATCCGCTCGGACATTTTAGCAACAATATCAATCGCGCGCTGTACGTACTACGTATGTACGTACGTACGTACGACGATCGATTCTGAAAGCGTTTTCTAAAAGCGCGAAGAGAATAGCGCCGGTGTTGGCGCGAAGCGCTTTTCAACTCGTAAACGTAATTTCCTGCAAGGAAATTGTATCCTGCCGCGCTCGTTCGCGTTTCTTTCAGAATGAAGAAATTAAATCGGCTTTTCTCTTGAGTCATCCAAAGAATTGGACTCTTGTCGTCGCTGTGCGCGACATATATATATATATCAAGTTATTTGAACAAGATTTCTCTGTGTTCACAAAAATCTAAAAAAACTCCAAGAAAGACAATTTAAAAGAAAACAATTGTTTTCTTCTGGAGTTTATTTGTCACGCGTTCGTGATTTTACGCGAGTTCAGGAAGTCGACACTGTTTAGAACGTCTTCGTCTTCGGTCGGGATATCGAACAACGGGGTGGCCACGAAGACCTACAAAGAGCGAAGAGCTTTCGTTGTGTGAATGGCCTTGGTCGAAGCTGCGTAATAGACCGATAAACTGTATCGATCGTATATATATTCACTCTTCTTTCTTTCTTTCTCTCTCGCTATAAAACTCTCTTTCTTTTATCTCTGCGTCCTCGCATTTTTCTTCTAATTTGTTTATACAACGAGGAAGAGAGAGATGGAGAACAAAGTAAATGAGAAAAATAACAAGAGCGAGACGAATGAACCTTCGAGTATTTACTCCACCATTTCTCGACGTATTTACGTCTGTTATATGCGACGTAATCGGATTGTGCCGTTCCTCTCTTATTAGACATCACCGTAAATCTGCCGGTGTCATGAAGAAAAATGCGACGTCCCAAGACCAATCTCCCAGGATTATTGGCGGAAATAAAATCGCTGCTCCAGCTCTGCAAATGCCGATCCTTTTTTCTCTTTCTTTTTCAATACATTGCATCCTGTTCGCGGGAAATGACTCGACAATACGAAAATTCGACATAATATTTACTTGCACAATTTTCGAGACATCTGAGCTTCTCCTGTGATTGTACGTATGATGTAAAAAAACGAGACAAAAGTTTTTGTTTTCAACGAAGAATTGCGAAGAATTGTTGCGCGAGTGTTCGTCTGAGGTTGCGCGGGCATTTCTCGAGCTTTCGTGCTTTCGTAACAAGCTTGCGGGGATCAGTTGTGCGTTGCTCACGTCCGCGTTTTCTCGCGATAAGTCGCTATGTCGTGTCCGGTCAACTCTGCAAACAGTTTGTCGTGTTTTTTACATCACACGTATCGCATGTACAACTAATTAGAATGATAAGAGGGATCGCCAAATTTGCAGATCCCATCTAATATTCGAAAAATATTCGAAACCGCTTAAAATATAATTCTGCAAGAGAGATAAAAAAAATGATGAATATGTAATCATTCTCAAGTATAAATAACAAATTATATATACATATATACATATAAAAAGTTTAAGATTATTTCACCATTTTAACTAAAATTAAATTTGAAACAACATTGTAAAAAATGTGTACGTATTCGTTCGCGCAAAGTGTGGCTTCCGTTATCTTCTTCGATTGGCAAGCAAAACCA